>VZTL01049566.1:71178-103216 GCA_013400535.1 Scopus umbretta | reverse complement strand
TCCTCACAGAGGTAGTTTTGATACGGGGGCTAGGCCTTTCTGACCTGGGCAACACCGCTGGTATAGATGGACTGTCATCCATTGACTGGCCTTTCACATCCAGAGCCTCATGCTTGTCGTATAGAGGCACCTGGGAAGGTGAGGTGGGCAAGGAGGGGGGTTTGCCTGCTGCCCCGAGTGTGCAGTTGCCTCCAAAATAATGTCATATTTTCAGTTAGAATTGCTGTGTCCTCCATTGATGTATGAATGCTTTAATTGTGGAATTTCAAACTCTAAGCCAGATTGGTTTTTATTTTAGGTGTATAATTACAGCAGCATCTAGGTAATTGGAAAAAAAAAATCTGTTCTAAGAACACAGGCTGAAGAAAAGTAGTATAACAGCTACAGTGATATTGTAAGCTTTTTTTAATGTAAAGCCAAACATTTAAAGGCGGAACAGTGTCATCTGCATAGAGTATAAGTCCTAGTAACTATTCTTATTTGCATATTTTCATGTTGAATCCAATGCTTGCAGTCCCATATTTGTGTTATCAACAGGATAGGCGATTACCTGAATATGCGTAACAAAGGGTTTTTTCAGATCTGAAGAGGTGTTTTAGCCATATGGAACAAGCAATGTTATCAGCATATTGAGAAAATCATTTGTTAAATAATGAAGTTATTTTAAAATATGTTTCTCTGAATTAACACTTTCAAGACCACTTTGATACGGTATCTGGAATATGCTAAGTTAGTTACTTTAAGCTTTTTGAATACTGCTGTACGCCTAGAATCAGTGGAAAATCAATGTGACTTTATAAAAGTTGAAGTCACTTAGTGCACATACACAAAAATTGCTTTTTGATAATCTTCCAGACTAAAGCGTTCTCTACAGAACATGTAGTTGAAGGATGCAGTCATTTTCTCTTAGATCTTACAAGTGAAAGCCATTAGTAGTTTCTTGAAAACCTTTCTTTTGCAATTAAAAAAAAAAAAAATCTCAAAATGAAAAAATATTTTCCAAGTATATAGTTTTTGTTTGGGTTTTAGTTGTTTTGGGTTTTTCATATTATCTTTTAACCACCTTTCAAATTTGGATTCTTCAGTATTGTCTTGCTTTATAGTGCTCTACTTATCTCAGAGTTGTTGAGATCCTGTCCTTTTCTCAGTTTAAATGAGGCTGATTAGAAATGCTCAGTTACCGTTTTTCTCAATTTAATACTAATATTGTGATTCACTGAATTAGGTTATCATATTTTTGAGAAGTTGCATTTCATTGTTGTTCGGAGTACTAAAGTAGTATTTTCCTGTTAAGAATATACTTTTCTGTCCTGAGGAAGCCTTTACTTTTTAGAAGAAAAGTTAAAAAAAATCTCTAGCTTACTGCTTTTGTTTTACTGTTGCATACCAGTTTACCACATAGTAAACTAAGATGTTTTCACTTTAAATAACAAAACCTGCAATATGGGTAGCTCCCACTCCAGTTAAAACAAATTAAAAAATCCCATTCTGGGAACAAGTGGAAAACAGGGGCAAATGCTCTGCATTATTCTAAGTCTAGAGAACTGTATTAGGACGGGAAGTAATGGCCTCAAGTTGTGCCAGGGGAGGTTTAGATTGGATATGAGGAAAAACGTCTTTACTGAAAGAGTGGTGAGGCATTGGAACAGGCTGCCCAGGGAGGGGGGGGAGTCACCATCCCTGGAGGCGTTCAAAAACCGTGTGGAGGGGACACTTCAGGACATGGTTTAGTAGTCCTGGTGGTGTTCAGTTGACGGTTGGACTGGATGGTCTCGGAGGTCTTTTCCAACCTTAACGATTCTATGTATTGACTATCAAGTTTTACCTACCTGATTTAGTGTTTGTTGGCATAAATATAATCAGCCTGAAAACATGAAACTTTTTTTTAGAAACAAGGATATTTCTTGCAAAAATGTCAGTGCTGTAGGCTATACTAGAACAATTTAATGTAGGTTAATATTAATCCGGTCAATATATGCCTTGAGAGAAGAAAGAAATGTGCTCATTTAGCATAAACTACTGAACAGGAATAAAGCATGAAAGATCTTAAACTGCTAAATAATTTCACTTTTAGCATTAAAGGCACAAATAGTGTATGTTTTTTTTAATACTAATACTCTGTCAAGAAACTTTAATAATTGATAATGTGATATCTGCTCCATATTTCTCTTGCGTGTGTCCATACATAGAGAGACACCTTCCATCCATTATGGAAAATGTTTTGTACACCGTAGCAATGAAGCTAAGGTCATGACTGAGGTTTAGCCTGTTCTCAGTGCATTATGGCTACTTCTGAACAGTATTTCTAAGAGGTTGACAAAAGCTGTGCTTGCAGCTCTTCTACACTCCGTAGCAAACATGATGCGTGTCTCCAGAGCTGCAAGAGTCATCCCTTGCGCATAAGTCATGTGCAAGGTACTGTGTTGTTGCTGTTGTAGTAGTGTTTCTTGTCTTGGCTTGTCCCCTCTCTGTAAGGAAGCCTAGTGACAGTAGAACAATCATACTGTTGCTAACAGTATTTTGAAAGGGACGTAATAGACATACATATAGTAATTTAGCTGTATAGCTATGCAGCTAAAACCTTATGTTATCCAGTAACTGCAGTAAGGCAAATTACAATAAATTGTGTTTGTAGCTAGATCTGGGGAAAAAAAAAAATTCTTAGCTGTAAGTCTCTAGTGTTCTTGTTGTCTACAGTTTTGAGATTTTTATTTAACATAGCACAATCAACAGACCTGTTGCTGATGCTTATATTTTTTTTGTGTATGGTTTGTTAGGTAAAACTCAACTACTGGGGTTTAAGAGGTATAAAGTTGCCAGAAAACAGTTCTCTGGAGGGATGAAAGCGGAGGATGGAGTAAAGAAAACTCCATTTTTGGTTTGATACTGTGCTGCATTAAAACAAACATTTTTTTGAAATATTTTACAAAAAACAAAAGAAAACAAAACAACAACAACAACAAAAAGAAAAAAACCCAAACCAGCCCCATACGCTACAGGTACAGTGTAGCAAGTCCCCTGCTGTTTGGTTTTGAGAAGAAATTCCGCTCTAAGCTAAACAGTTTTGCGGTGTAGTTTTTCAACTAAAGAGGCTATTTATACAAGGCCTGCTATTTTAATCAAAATTTTCTGTGAATTTCTGGTACTAGAAGTGAGTTCTTCATATTCCCTTGTTATTCCTAGTAAATGTATTTAGTTTTTGGTGTGTCTTGCAGTTAGCAGATAGGTAAGAATCCATATGTTGCTGGAGATGGCATAATACTGTCTTTCAGGAATATGGCCAGCATATCTATGTAGATAATGTCCTTCAAATACCTTTTATATAATATTGGAAATGAGTATGCATTTCGGTCCCTAGTAGTGTAAAATAGTTTCAAGCTGTGTTTTTCTAAGAGGGCAGAGTAATTTAAACCCACAAGTGCTATTTTTAGCACCTGTGAAAGTACATGGACAAGACTAAGTTTAGTGCTTTCATTTTGGTATAAGACAAACAGTCTTTCAGGTTCTTGGCTCTGTTCCTTGCTTTCACTAGGAGGTGGAGAAGAAAAGCAACAATTGAAGGTGACCCATGTAATTACTAAAACCCTGTTAAAATTTGCTCCCATTGCCTTTAGGGAGGTATGTAGGGAGGTATGTATGAAGTGTCATGTGAAGGAGGCTATCAGTATGAGCTTTAGCACCTGAATACTTTAGGTTTGTTTACTAAGGAAATAAAGTTTGTCCAGGTCTTCTGTTTTGTCAGTCTTCCAGACCCGACACCTGCCTTCCCTCCCTCAATTTTTGAAGCTCTTGGCCAATTTGAGAAGGTGATACTAAAGACAAGAAATTGCTGCAAGGTTTCCAAAACTAGTTGACCAGAGAACAAGCAGTGTATGGTATCTCTAGTGAGGGAAGAGCCTGTGGTCATCCCCTTCTTAGATGTCTGAGAAGCCACAGGGACATCCAGCTGAAAAAGCAGCTGGCAGGAGGCTATGCTTTCTTGTTCCTGCTACTTGTGCAGGTACTGTTTCGAGCAGCTGACTCTGATTTTACGGAGTGCTTGAGAGTTCCTGGGGCTTACTAATGTTAAAACAGAGTTAACGTAGCAATAACACTTGCAAGTTAAAAAGCTGCACTGAATGGAAACTAAATAGCTTGTCCATCTTTTTGCCTTTTATCTGAGTGTGTTGTTACTCTATGCAGTTGATTGAGTAGAATAAAAAAGGTGTATTTTAAATAATTAACATTGATTTAATGGTCTTACCTTTCTACTTGGCAGCCAAGATCAAGGGCATCTTAAAATTGCTGGGATGAAAATTCATGTGAAACATATCAACAACTAATGTCCTGTTAGCTTTTGATCAGCAGTCTAATTCTTCAGTAACATCCCATGTTGATATAAAATACAATTTTAGCATAAACTTAAATGCATTTAATTATGATTCACATATACTTACTGACGTTCAATGAAATTGTACATCACGGGTTGGCTGCAGATGTTCAACTTGAAGTTCAACAAAGCCATTCAGACTTAGGAGTCCAGAAGTTAATGATGTTGCTTTAAAAGCTGCTTCAAAATTTACTAGAAACAAGATGCTTCAAGGACTTGAGGTTGTTTTTTGTAACTTGTCTTTATTCTTTCATTTCAGGAGCAGGAGCTTAGTGCTCGAACACAAGCACTTCAAGCTGCCTCAGCCTCATGCTCTTTCCGACCCAATGGATTTGATGACAATGACCCCCCGGGAAGTTGTGGACCGACAGGTGGAGGAGGAGGGGGTGGGTTCAGTACTGTTGGTAGATTAGTCTTTTGACTATGAAGACGACCTGGAATACACTGGTTCCAAAGCAGCCCAGTACTGCTGAGGACAACTAAAATATTGAACTTTGTCAGATATTGTACCAAGTTTTGAGACTTGATCCTTGTTCAGAAGCAAATGTTGGGGTTTTTTTGGTTATGTTTTATTTGAAATAAATAAGTGCATAATGGAAAAAAACTACCTCTTAAAAATTCAGTTGCTTTTATAGTAAGATATGCTTGCCCAAAAGGCAGAAAATGGAGATTTTTTAAGTAGTTGCTAATGACACTGCGTTAAACTGAAAAAACGCGCTTACATCAGTTTCTATTGTCCTCATCCACTGAATGAAGACAGTTCATTTTTTACTCTGATGGTATTGCTTTGTGGAAATCCTTTCAGAGGAGCTAAACTGCATGCGTAGTCTCTCACCCCCACCTTATTTTGAAATCCAGTACCTTTATGGATTTCTAGAGATGATGCAATTTATAATGAAGGCAATAACTTAAATGTGACGTGATACAGTACTTTCCAGATTAAAAATTATTCAATATATTTCCAGTGTAAATGTGAAGAAGAAAAAAAAAATTTATAAATATTTGTTGTTTTCAAAAAAAGTGCATGTTCTGTAGGAACAATGTTTTTAAATAGAAATTGTTAACTTTGTAGCATTTCTAATTGTTTTGAGGATTTTAAAATTATTTCAGGGAATATATCTGCTGTGTATTGGAAAGGAAGAGATTCTGTATGTGCCTTGAAGTACTATAACTTAAACTTTCTGAGGCTGCAGAAAAGGGGAAAAATGTGTTAGCAGTAAATTTTTTTTGTCAGCATTAGGAATCCATACATTTATAGAAAGTTGTTAGGTTTCCAGAAGTAAAAATCTGGTAGTTTGAAAGGCAGTAGGTGTGTTGTCCATTATTTTTGATTTTAAAAAAAAAAAACAAAAATAAAAAAAAACATACCTAGGGTTCTATAACTTTTGTGGCTGGCATTGCTAAGAAAAAGCTGGTTATAAATACTGAGCTATGTTTGAAATCACGGAAGAGGCTACCTGTATCGATCCTTGCTGAGGATCTGTGCTTCTAGGAGTCCTTCGAGGTTTTGCCTTCTGATTTTGCTTGTCGTGAGAAATTTCTGTCTGCAGAAGACCAGTAGGATGCTGTCTATGGAGCAGTGTTTGCTTGCTTGTTAGGCCAGCAGAGGTTGAGGATCTGTTCTTTTTAGTCTTGGCAGAAATAGCAGCTTTGGTTTTGATGTGCAATGAGGATAACAGAAGTAAAGGAGTTACGCTGTTGAATCTGGTGATTAATTCTTAACTTGAATAATCTTATAGTGAAGTGTAAAGTTATTTAAAGTATTTTTACAAAATTCTGCACTGTTTTACTCTGTTTTTATATTCTACTAGGTGACAAAGTGCATCCTTAAAAAGCATGCAGACCTGGCAGGTGTTAGCTTAACTGTACAAAATAAATAAATTTCTTAGAAAATGCCTTTAAAAAGCATAAAATAAGTTGAGAAAATTAAACCTTGTTTGTATGATGTCAAATGTACGGAGTTCAGTCTGAAAAATAACCTAGCTTGCAAGCTATTTTTATACTGTCACTAAAACTATGCTATTTGCTCTGCTATAGGTTCATATGTTGCTGCTCAAGAAAGCTAGAGCAGCTCACTTTCCTTTTTTTTAATAGTTCCCAAGCTTTGCTTTGACTGTTTGTAGTACCTCGGCTTTGATCTACGCTTCCATTGCTTATATCAGTTGTAGGTCTCTGAACCAGAAGTTCAGCTGTGGAAATGTGGAATGTTAAAGACTAGTGTGAGGAACGTTCTCGTTTTGTTGTGCTTGGGCAAGGTTTTCTTGAAAGCTCACTTCGCCTTGAAATTCTGTAACTTTCAGTCTAAGAGGGTTTTTTATTTTCTTTTAGGATTCTCTGCCAGTTAGCTCTGGTTTTAAAATGTTTTGTGTGACAGGTTAATTTGGCTTTTCTCTCCCAAATTATGAGGACACACTAAGAAGCTGTCTACTGTTTGCATTACAGTGGGAGTATTTTGTCTTTCTGTATCGATTTACTGTTCATTTTTAAACACTAGTAAGTAGAAGCAGGGACAAGTGTTTTTACTCTATATGAAATCATAATTTTGTAAAGGTCAGTTTTGTTTTTATATTCTGACAGTAGAAATACAAATTATGTAGCCTACCTAAAAATAATGTGCAGTATGAGTTTTGTATACCTATTATGCTGTATTTATTTCAAGGCTTTCTACACCCTTGAATGGCCTGTTCTAAATTAGGTGGTAAATATGGAAATTTTATACAAAAGTAATGCCAATAGGGTTGGATCTCCTTCGGTGTAAAATGATGGTATGTCTCAAACTGAAAATAACTTCTTTCTTTCCCCTCGTTGACTTCTCTTTGCACAGTTACTTTGGGTTTTACAAATAGATTTTTAAAATTCAGAATACCTATTTGCAAGTCTGCTTGCTGACCTGACAACCATCGTAGACCAATTCATACCTAACTTGGAAGGTTTCAGTATAACTAGTGAAAGTGGAGAAGTATTTCACATTATAAAATGTACACCTTTTTTCATTGTTTACAGTAATGATGTTGCATGCTTCTATCTTCTGGACATAATATGAGAGAACAATGTGCATATGGTACTTTGATTTTTTTTGTTTGTTTTTTTTTTGTTACCTGTGAATGAGTGCTGGATGGTTTGTTCATTGACCTTTTTGGCTCCATTCTTAATTAGTTTTCTATTTGAGTTGGATAAGTAGAAAGATACAAAATACATAATACTGTTTCTGAAGCTTAGGTTTTCTTGTTGTTTCCTTTCATGAAGGATACGCTATTGTACCAAACTCAAGGATGGTATGTCTTCTAAAATCATGTTTCCTTTCAACAAGACAGACGGTGTTTTAGTCTTTGTTTTAATGGTCAGTGGAGTTGTATTAACTTTTTTCCATACAGATCATTTTTGTACAATTTTTTTCATGTGGAGCACTATAGTGGATTGCTGTGAATGTCACCCCTGTAACAAGTGATTACAATATCTGCAAGCCCATTTATCCAGGATGAGGAGAGAAAAGGCTTCTTTGGATAACTAAACCGATTGTACCTTCTGACTAACTTTTCCTTCCTTTTTTTCACCAACTTGTTCCCTACTCTGGAAAGTTAAATTCTCTTCTGTATGCTCTGGAAGTTTAATTTCATGGGTAAGCTTTTTTTTTATCTGTAGCAGTAAGGGTGTTTATGGAGTCACAATACTATTTTTGTACAAATGACAGGCGAAGGGCAGAAGCAATGTGAGCTAAAGGAGCGTTAGAACAAAAGTAAATGGGTATAAACTTTTTGTAAATAAGATTTAGATTAGACACAAAGTTCCTAATTACTAGAACTAATTCTGGAACAGCCTTCCAGGCAGAGACCTGCTTTGAAGGAAGAGCCAAGTATATCTATGAAAGAAACTACATGCAAAGTGGTGTCTGAATAGTAGGCAGCTAGACTTGATAAACCAGAGGTCCCTTCTAGTCCCTTCCTAGAGTTTTGCTCTTCTGTTGGGCTTCCCATCTTGACACATGGCCAGTTTTGTTTTTAAGGCTCAAAGATTAAAGTGTAAATGAAAGGAATACTAAACTGCGACATGACAACAACAACAAAGGTTGACTGCTCAATTTTGGGTAGTGTTGGTCTCTGATTTAGGGGAGTGAGGCATAAAAGTTATGAAGTGATGGAAAGTAGAAGCTAGGAAGACTTGTGACCCAAAGAAATATGCTCAGTTTCTAACACAAAGGCAATTTCCTGGTAGACAACCTACTATGGGATGTAATGGGTTGTAGCGCTTGATGGCCTCAGTAGACTGTAATTTTATGTAAATGATTGGACTTTTTCAATGGGTTAGCAAACAATCTGTGGTCTAAACAAGAGATCAGAATAGATGACCCTAAAAACTGTCATGTTTCTACAGCCAGTCATCATAGGTCTACCTTAATCTGAATTTATAGCTATGAGTAAATGTGCTCTTAGATCACGTAGTTGTCGGGTCAAATGTAGCAGTTGAGAACCAAAAATTGTGTGACACTGTTTGGCTTGTGTACAACACTATGTTCTGTGTGGACTTAAAAACTAGCGAGTATCCCTGTTTCAGCAAGTGGGTTAAAGAGACTTGGCCCATCAGTTGAGCTCTGGCTGTGATCAGTATGCCAGCTGTGATGTGTAGTGTAGCATTGGCTTACCACACATGCTTTTTATTTTTTTTTAGAAGCACGGGCATTCCTCCATTCACTGTGAGTCTTGGTTTTGCTTGAATGAAAGTATCCAGATCAAAGGGAAAAATAACGAACTTAAAACTAGCCAGAGTGAAGCAGAGATGAAGGCTTTCAAATACAGTATGTGGCTTTCTTATTTAAAACAGAAATATTTTTTCTAAGTCTGCTGGATTCTAGGCAGGTATGTGGGTTCAGGACATGCATTTCTTGTTCCTTATTCTTTCAGCACAGGGAATATTTTCAGGAATCAGTTGTGAAAGTGCTGGACCAGGCATGTCAAAATGCACGACCTGCCACTGCTGCCTTGGTAAACAGCATGCTACCACATGCACTGAAATGCTGGGATACTTGCTGGCTGGCTTCCCCATACACTTAATTGGGAAGAGCAGCTGCCGCCTGTGAACTGTGCCTTGCTGGGTGGCCATTTGGGACCTTCACCGTCGTTGCATCTCTGGGTGGCCAGAGGCAACCACCCTGGGATGCTGCCTCAGCATGCATCTCTGCAGCGGGGGCCTCAAGAGAAGTCTGAGGTGTAACAGCCAGCCCCGCTGTTGAGGTGCTAGCTCAAGTGGGGCACAGTCCCCAGCCCCTTAGCAACACCTCCAGCCCCAGAGCAGGTAACTCGGGGACCCCTTGCAGCGCTGCCAGAGACCGGCACCTGTGGCAAGCAGCACGCAGAGGTCCGGTGGTTGCACATGAGTTGGTGTGTGGGAAGGAGGGGCAGGGGGGTGGTGAAGGAGAAGCGCTGGTGCAAGACTAAAATGACACTACTGGACTGCAAGAAGGAAAGGATGGCTCTAATCTGATTTAGAAGTTGCGTATGTTTTAATGGTAATTTCACGTTGATGCTATAAAGTGGTAACTTCAATGTAATTCCGCCAAAGGACACTCCGGCAGCAATGCTTTGTTATCCAAGCCTAATCCTTCTAAAATTTCCATTATGTTAGCATCCTTGAGGGGGGAGAAAAACTCTCAATGGGCATATTGAAAATATGCTGCTGCTGAGAGTATTTCAGATTGACATAAAAAAATTAAGCAACAGGATATGTGATTGGGCTAGCAACTGTAGTATCGTACAGCATCTTTGAGGCCAGTGGTCTCCAAACTTTTTTGGATTGCATGCCCCTATCAGTAAAAAAACTTCAAGTGTGCACCCAATATATGTATATTTATTTATAAATTATATATGTACTGCTGTCCTAATATATTATGTACATACACAAGAGTAGAAATTGAAGAAGTGTGAGATAAAGATGAAATAAACACTATTTTTAAATTATTTACAATTTTGTTTATTAATGGTACAAAAAAATACGTTGTTCTTGCACCCAGATGGGTTGTCTTGCACACCCCCTGGGGTGCACGCACCTCACTTTGGAGACCACTTCTCTGGGCTATAGTCTTGAAAAGAGTTTTAACTTGATGAGAACAGGTATCAAAATGGACATGTTCGTAGTAATACTTTCTTATACTCAGTGAATAAAGACTGTTGTCATTACTTTCTGCTGCAGGACCCATGTTTTGGATCTGTGTTTATTCTGAGTTCTTAAAAAATTCAATGCAAGGGCTGTGAACTGTTTCACCATTTTTTTTTCCTGCAGTGTGCATTAAATGACAAGAAGAGAGGTGTTGGCCTTAAGTGGTTTGCAGGGATGCAAAGCCATTCCAGTTGTGAGGGAAGGGCATATCCCTTGCCAAATGCAGGAATGTGTTAGTACTTGGCTTTAAAGGTTCACACTGTTTTTCAACTGACTCGCCATTTCTCAAGTTTTCTCTAGAGAATGACACTATTTAGTGCTCAACTCCTTAAAAGAAAGTTATTTAATTCTCCTACTGTCTTTCATGGTGTTTGTTCTACGCAAGTACAGTTGAAATAACTTTTGCAGTATCCCTGTTCTTAATTCTTGTTGTTGTAAAGTGGCTTAAATGTTAAATAGTTTTTCTATCAGTTTTTAAAAATGGATGGGGCAAATGAGTCTTTTTACTGTATGTGTGTTGGGTTGCATAAAGAATTCAAAATACCTATTTTTAAATGCCTCAGAAGGTGTCTGAAAGTACCTAAGGTTTTATGTTTTTGACCTGAGTTGAAAGATAGGTGTTCTAGTAAAACATGAGAGTGGTGGTTTTGGGTTGTTTGGGGGGGGGGGTTTGGAATTGTAAGTTATATCTGTAAATTGCAGCTTGAAGGTTCTTGCTCAAAACCATGAAAAATAAGTTGGAGCGGAGAACTCCTAATGTGCCAACTAGATCCGGAGAACCAAGTGTAGGCAGCAGATGAATTTCATGTGTATTTCAGTTGCAGCGATATGACAATGTTTCATTTGAGTTGTCTTCTCAATTGGTGTTACTTAAATCTTCAAAGGAGATGAAATTACCTTCAACTTGTTGAATTAATAAAGAACATCATCATTGGTTAAAATGCAGCAGTTCTTAATGAATGTGGAAATTATGGCACAGGAACATTCAGACCTCCTGTAAATAAAGACAAGGTTCTTGAAGGCTGTTTTCAACTTCTGTCTATTCCTCCTCAAGTTTCCCCAGACTACAAGTTGAAAGAAGGTTTTGGGGTTTGATTGTTTTTCTTGTCTACAAGAATACCTAGGAAACTCAAACAATTAACAGGCCAGTTAATAATCTGTAAATTACTCCTGGGTGGTGAATTGTGTGAGAGGGAAGGGAAAGGTTTGGGTTGCCCTTAGAATGTGTAGTTTGAAGTTGAGTCTCCTCTAGTTGGCTGCCCACACCTCCCTCTGGCATTAGAAACAGCTGCCTTTATGTGGTCTCAGAACGAAGTTT
Organism: Scopus umbretta; assembly: GCA_013400535.1. Taxonomy (NCBI): domain Eukaryota; kingdom Metazoa; phylum Chordata; class Aves; order Pelecaniformes; family Scopidae; genus Scopus; species Scopus umbretta. Next base: position 91,379 of record VZTL01049566.1, on the reverse strand, counting down.
GGTACTGCCTGTGAGGATAAAATCGTGGGAACCTCCCATTCATCCAAGACCTATTCAGGCTAATGGAAGAATTATTCTTGACCTGAGCTGTTTCAGTTTTGCTTTAAGTAACTTGAACCCGCCAACTGCCAAGGTAAAGGACAGATCAAGCTTTAACATAATAAAGGACCTTATCATAACTTTAAAAAAAAAAAAAAAAAAAAAAGCTTTGGCTCCAGCAGGAACTGCTAGTTCTGTGTGTGCTTTAAAATCCCAGGGCTGCAAGAGGTGTTTCCTACTGATGAGACCACGAAAACAGCAGCTTCACAGAATTCATTGGGGAAGGGAATTGGCTGCAGAATAAACAAGCAACTAGGCGGATGATTCCGTCATTTGGGTTTGTGTGCTGTATTTTGCATTTGGGAATCGATGTGAACGAAGACCTGTGTGAGGGTAATAAGCAAAATGAACCTGAGGATGTGGAATAGAAAGCAAACAGGCCTCAAGTAGTTAATTTCTTAAAAGCAGTTACTAACACTTCTGCGGAAGGATCGGTTCCTGGAATGGGATGCTAGGTAGCGTCTGTATGATCTTGCCTGGCAGCCTACAAGAGTACTGCTCCCATGCTCTCACTGGGTGTGTTAAGGTGGAAGGCATGCACGGAAAGGCTAAAACATTATTAGCACACTAGGCCTGAAATGCACCCTGTGTTCACAGACCGCAGACTTAAGCGTAGTCATAGATGAAGAACATTTCCTTTCATCGCAGGGATGGAGGAGCAGAGCGTTGCTTTCTGAAACTTCTTATTTTCCTGGGGGCAAATCTCATATGGAGTTTGTACATTGTGGTCAGTATTTCTTCTCCAGTTGTGAATGCATAGCATAAGCCACAAGATGGGAGCATTTTCAAGTGAGTAAGTTTGTAACTGCTTATTTGACAAGGCTGCTTTTAAACTCAAAATCAGCTCATCTCCGTCTCCCTTAGTCCCCTTTGGTGCTAAGGATGTGCGGAGTGGGAGGGACCCGGATGAACTATAGTGTAGCAGCTCTTTCACGTTCTCCAGCTCACATTCTGGGAATGGGCACGAATGCCTAGCTTTGGAGAGGATTTGATGAATGGAAAACAACCAGAGGATTTTAAAAAAGGGGAGGGACAAGCTGGAAAGAAACGCGAGCAAGAGCTTCGGAGTATGTGGGTATGCAAAGCTGTGCATTTCCTACTCTTCTTGAGGCCAAAGCAAAGATGTTTAAGCAAAACCTTACCGACTTCATATGTTGTGAAGTTGGTAAGTCATCAAGAAAAAAACGTGAGAAAAAGTACAGAAATCATTTGGTCAATGTAATTGTGATCTATTTGTGTTTTCATTATTATTTGAGCTAAACTAATGCCCAGCCTCCTGGCCTTCTGCATTGTATTCAAGCAAAAATTTTTGGACAAAAGTAAATATTGTGGGGTTTGTCTTTTTAACTTAATCTCCTTTAGAAATAGCGATCTAATTTTTTCAAAATAATTAATCTGCCTGAATATTCTCCCCTTTTTTAAAGTATGATATGCACTCTTTTATACAAAAAGGTGTGTGAGTGTATGTATAATAAGAATTAGTCCAATCTGATCTGATAAGGTATCTTACTTTAGGTCATAGATAGCCTCATCCCTGAAACTTCCCTAACCCCAGAATTTTTTAGGATAGATGTTCTCCTTCAGGTCACCGGGACCTGGCAAGATTATTCTTTTTACTCCCTTCCTCCTTTAAGTGCCTTCATGAAAAGCTGAGGGGATGCAGCCAGAGTCTCGCTGGGTAAGAGAAACTGCAGTATCACTAAGCAGGGAGGATCGTCATTTGGACAGCTTTCTCAGCAGCTCTGTGTTTAGTAGTGGTTTTCACCAGTTCTGCCCTGTCCATCTGGCAATTCTTTCTTTTATCTTATTCTCCCCTAAACAACTTTAAAAAACTTATGAAATGTTTCCTCCTATGGCTTCATCAGTGTTGTGGTGTTTTCCCTCTTCATGTTCACTCTTCCCCTCCTCTTGTCCCTTGCAGCTGCCTTGCCGACTCGGATGCTTAACCTCTCCGGGACACAGACTGTATCTTCTACGCTGCATGCATGTCAGCACAGGGCTGCACGGAATAGCGTTTCTTTCTTGGTTAGCTTTTAAATGCTGCTGCGACGAACTTCATTCCTAAATGTGTCAAACATGGGATAACGAAAATGCAATTAAAAAATGTAAAATGAGCTATTGCATGTGTGTAACCTGACGTGACTTTCTGTAAAGCCTCTGTTTTGCATGTAAAAATTCAGGCAAGTAGCAGTTACAGTAAAAACAGTTTTGTGTTCCTTCAACCCTTCAGAACTGTTAAGAAATCTGTATGCCCACTGGTAGAAGGCAGTAGCGTAGCGCTAGGTGTGCTTCAGGTATTTGTAGGGAATTGCATTATTAAGAGGTTCTCACAAAGGCCAATCACTGCTCATTTTTATGCAAAGGCTTGTGGTTGCAGGTGCTTGAACCGTCAACATTTCGATGCCAAAGTGGGTATTTCATGTGTGGCTCTGAACAGTGCTGAACTACAGGGCAGCATAAATGTCCTGCTGGTGGTGGGGCTTGGTGATTCACTGTTGGCTGGAGGGAACAGCGAGTCATGGCTCTTTTCATGCAGCTGGAACCATAGGCACTGGTTGGTGATGGTGGCGGACAACAGAAATGTTGACTTTGTTTTCTTCGCCTGAAGTCACAGTGAACTAAGTGACACCACTTAGTCTGACTGGCAAATAGAAGCTTGCCCTGTATTTGCAGGGTATGAAAAGTGGTGGAGAAAATAGTTTTGTGACTTCTAAATGCACCACTGCTTTTGAGGGCAGAGGAATTTCTGAATTTGAATTTCACAGTTGTCAGCTGTAAGTTAATCTGTGCGTATGGGTATAGTATTTGAAGAATGGGAAGGAATATTTCTGATTAAAACTACCCTGACTTAAGTATTCTTGTACAGTTTTGTCTATTTTGTCTCTAGTTGACCTACTTCAGATACCAGAGTTGCAACTTCAGCTGTGTTTTGTTTTCAAGGACTTCTGTACATCCTTTGTTGCATCTCAACATAAGGTTTGGACTTGCTTTGCGTAGAATAAGCTTTTATAAATACAGTCCAAGTATTAAAATTTAAATACAAGAAGGTTTACAGCACTCTGTTACTGAGGTCCCTGATATGCTATATTAATTTTGGAGTAATTATGTGTTTATCCAGTAGAGAGCACTAATGACACTGCTATCTTTTAGCTGATGTGTTCCCATCAAATTATTCAGTGTTGTCTTGTCATTTTGTGCTACGGAGCACTGGGCTGTGGTTGGGACTGTAGGTTTTTCTCTAAATCAGTGCACGGCTGAAGCTCTGCTATAAATGGTTTGAGGGGGAAGAATGTCAAGCAGGAGTCTGCAGGAAACGCTAAACTGAGGTTTACCCACAGTTTGGAGTTGCAGTGATACTCCAGTCTCTCCTTTGCATTGAGCAGCTAAGCGAAGGCCTTTAATGTTGATCAGCATCCCTCTCTGAGCGGCTGGTGCCAGGACTGTCAGGATAAATGGCTGACTGCTGGTGCTACGAGTATCTTCAAGGTCTCGGGGAAGTCAGCGGTACAACCAAGATGGTTCCTGCCTCTTCGTACGTAGGCAAAACCTCATCAGCAGTGGCTAAAAAAGCATGTTTATTAATAATCTTTTAGTGTCTGCCTTTGCTTCAGAGCCAAGACAGCTAAGCTGGATATGAGACGGTTTACTGAATGAGTCCTCATGGATGATGTAGCATGAGCACGAAAGACTAACTTGTCTTTGAGATGTCAAATGGCATCGGCGGCCAGCAGTTTAAAAATAAGAATCCCTTTACTCACTTTGTGAGGAAAATCAGATTGAGCCGAGGAGAAAATATAAACAGACCCATTAAATTGTTGCAAAGTAACTTTGGGAGAGTACCTCCAAATTGTGTCCTGGGTAAAATGTCTCTCGCCCTGGTGCCCAGCAGTCCGACTGTGTTTGCTCATAGTAGCTCAGTGAACTGTTAACCTTACTTCTGGAGCATGAAGATGCTGTCTATAGGAGAAGAAGTTGTTTTAATTCTCCCTTAGGGTTATAGAAGAATTTTAATAATGTGACCAGTGTAAATTAATCTTCCTAAATACACAGGCAATCTGAAACAATCACACTGAGAGAAGCGTGAGTTATAGTAATTCATCTCAGTCTTGGGTGTATTTAAGAATAACTGTCTGGAGGCAATGTCTTTATTACATTATTTGTAAGGACTGAAAAAAAAGCAACAGCCACACTATGAAGCTGAGCATGAACTTGTAGTATTACCTCTAGGCTTATTGTATTAGCTGATGTTTGGTTTGAATTCTGTTTAGGAGACTGCAGTATTATCTCGGAAACAACTCCAAATTTTTATCCTTGCTACTTTTACTTTCTAATAGGAAAGATTCTTTTCACCATGGGGGAAAAAGATGTAAGCATGGGTAAGATAGTGTGTTTATCGAAATAAACTATGTGACTTCTATAATTGAAAAATATCATCTTTCTATGTTTAAAAGTCAAATTGGTATGGAAAAACTGCTTGCTTGGGGGAGAAGGTTTATTGGTTAGAATTCCAGTTTTTTTCTAAGTGAAAATGGGTATTTTTAAGAGGGCAATGATGGTTGTTGCTGGGAGATACATGAATTTTGTATATTGGTTTTTGATAACACAAATGCAATTAATTAATGCAGCTATAATATTGGTTACTTCTTTTTTGCTTTTAATTGCATTTGTCAATGGGTCCTAAAAGCTACCATCTGGTAACAATCTGTATTAAAATACTGGCCTGCCTGAAATTAATGGGAGTCTTGCCATGGACTTCAGCAAGTCCAGGATTTCACTCTGCTCTTCATCTTGCATGACTATTGCTATTCAGGGTGTGGCAAATATACTATATTCTGCATCCTGATTTATGTGAGCATTTGCTGAGCAGATGTTAGGGAGCTGAACTTGTTCATTTCAATCCATCTCTCCTATAGCAAGTGAAAAAGTGAGGCCAATTGGTCTCAGGTGTGATCCTATTCACTTGGAATGCTTATAGAGGGATTACATTTTCTGATGAGTCAGAAACGTCGTGCTGGATTTCAAAAATGCAGCTATGAACTAAACAAGGATTTGTTACTTCTGCTGTTGTGAGCGAGCTGACCGAGCCACCGCTGGCCAGGATGGGAGGGAGCAGAGGCATGGCTAGAAGAGAGCCAGGCAGGTGCCCTGGGCTCCCAGCTCAGCTGCTGACATGGTGCTCTTCCTTCTCCAGAGGAAGACGGTGCTCTTCCTTCTCCTCTCCCTGGAGCGGGGTCACCACCTAGGCACCTGAGGTGAGGGAGAGTGTCTTTCTATGTATAAAGCCCTTGAATTCCCGTTTCCAGGATAAGCATTGGTCTAAAGATACAAAATAAGATTAGCCCTTACTGATTGGCTTAAAAGAACAGTAAGAAAAAGCCTGCCTTGCCAATCTCTTTTCTTTTCTTCAGTTGCAAAATACCTTGTGCACTTCATTCGTTCAGTAACCTTGTATGGGGGAGAGGGTGTATGTCAAAACCCAGTGTACAATGAAGATAAAATAAGAACACATAACTGGCATATCTTAGCCAGAACCCACTGTGGGAGTCACTCCCACAGTTATGTCTGATGCTCGCCAACTCCTACTGAGCCTGGTATTTTCCCATTGCATTGTTTTTACTGATAGCTTCCATTCAATAATAACAGAAATCTTTGCAAGGGTGAAAGAGATTAACACTCTTTCTAATTGAGTAAAGAAGTGTTAAGTGATTTCCACAGCCACTGTAGAATGTGTAGCCTATATGATATAGTAATCTCATGATTTTATCTTTGGTCTTTACTGAAGACGGTGAGCACTTTATCCCATGTTCAGATATAAAATCAGATCTTTGCTGTTCCAAATCTCTTTTGGGGAGGAGCAGTAAATGAGGGAGGAAGGCTGCCAGAGATAATTACTAAAATGCCCCGCTCATATATTTAGTCACAAGACGAAGCTGTATGGGGGTTTGTGTCACAAAACATGGGATAAATTTTTTATGAGCAATAATAGTAAGGAAATAAAGCAGTCTTGACAGAATAAGATAATAGCCTTTTTTTTTTTTTCTTCCTGTGTCTTCCCAAGGAAGACTAGTGTGTGACAAAAACTGTTCTGTATTATTGCTGTTTAACTGGGAACTCCTGATATAACAGCAGTAGACAAAAGCTGAGCTCGATTTCTTGCCGAAAAAGAAGAATGTGCTTGAGATAACTTGCCGGCCCTGTAACATCCCCCACTGCAGAGGGATGTTGTCAGCCTCCGGCATTCAGACTCTTTAGACCCCCACCGTTCTGTGAGTGCAGAAGAGCCACAATAATAAATGTTTCCATCTGCTTCTGGTTAGGAGTTTGCGTCTCATCCTATCCTCCACAGTGATCCATGCACTTGAGACAGCCAGGCATGATGATTTCCATTAGCAAGAACCAAGATCACACCCTGAAAAGGCCCATCTGGTCCAAACCTGCTGTAGATTGCCTGCTGAGCAGTGCAGGTCACTTTAAGATCATCACGCTGATGTCCCATATACTGAGGAGGTCCTCTTCTCATACATCGGCTGTCTTGCTGTCCCGAGCCCTTTCCAGGATTAGCCCCGGTTGTCCTTTCGCCTGTATGGCTTTCTGCAGCAGGTGTGTTTCACTGTGGCCACAGACCTGTGAGGTAAACGTAGAATTTCTGCATATAGGAGCCAGAACTTCTGTGTGAGTTGGGCCTTGGCTTTGGAGCTGTGTGTCAAAAGAGGTACAAGGATGACCACAGGCTCCGAATGTTTGGCACAAAGCGTTCAACTTCTCCAGTGAGCTTTTCCTTGCTTGCCCTGCTTCTGTTTCCCTCCCCTCCAGCCTAGTCATCCAAGTCAGGTAATTTACGCCTACCTACTGGAAGGAAGGAAGGAGAGGTGATTGATGGTGTTGTTTTTAGCTCTTGCAAGGTGCTCGGAGGCTGCAGCAGTGACTGCCAAGTGAGAACCTAAGCCTATAAACACCTGCAAATCTTGGTCATGCCTCAACCATTTGTGAATTCTCTGGGAAGATTAAACACATGGGAATAAAGCATCATACTACATCATCTCATTCCTGAGTCTACTTAATAATTGATTAATGCAGAGATAGGAAGTTGGTGAATGTTTAGTTTAATGAGCACTTTTAAATTTGGGGCTGAAATACACAGTTTACATAGAAAGTCGTTTGATTTGGGGGGGAGTGCCTCACGAGCTCTTTGTAAACTCTGCAGAGCCGGGACCATGTGTACGGCCGTGTCTGGGCAATACAGCTTTATGCAGAGTTTTTTAGATCTTAATTTTCTGTGCATAAAATCATGTTATTGTCAAAATTAGTACTAAATAATAGTTCATAGCCTTGTAGAAATTGTTTTGGGTTGGGTTGGTTTTTTTTGTTGTTGTTGAAACTGCTGTGTTGGTTTTGTTTGGTTTTGGGTTTTTTAAACGGAAAAAGCCACTCAGACTAGCATGCCAGTACTTGTATTAAGATTTCTAAATTCCACAGTGTGTCTTTCGGTATGTTCCTTAGTCTCCCTTCTCTTCCAAATGATCTCTAAGAGTCTATAGAAGCTATTTCTCCTCAGTCTTTATCCATACTATGTCTGTCTCTGTCACATATCCTAAGAAATAAGCTGTAAAGAGTGGGGTTTGCACGCTGACCAGAACCCACCTCTGTTTCAGAAGACATAAGCTCATCAACACGTTCTGGAAAAAAAATTAATTCTTGTGTCATCTTAAAGATGCTTGATATTACAAGTAGAAGTTTAATGTTTTTAAGATGCATAATAGATATGAAATGTAATACAGTGCCAAACCCTTTCTGCAGATGAGCATTGACCAGCACAGCAAAGGCGTGTGGAGAATTACTTCTGTGTAGGAACTAATTAGACTAACTCAAATTAGAAATCAGACTAATTGATAGTTTTAATGATTCTTAAGCTCACAAATGTGTCCTAGAGTCTTAAGATAAAGTTTCATAGGTGGATGAGCCAAATAAGCAACTGGCAGCTATCAGAAGGGAGAGATACCATCCTGTCCTCTCCTCTTACCTTGTGCTGGCTTTGGTGTTCGTGAGTGCATTTAAATCAATTTAAAGCACTCTAAATGCCTTTCTCTTCTGCTGAATGTTCCCACAGATATTCTGGCGTGCTTTCAAAATAGCGTGGGGTGGGGTGGTGGATTTTTTGTTGTTGTTTTTGTTGGGGTTTTAAGTTCTGCTGGGATAGTAAATTGCATCAACCTACTTTGCAATTGGACAAGTGCTGGTGTCAGCACAAGGGAGGGGGTGACTTGCACAGCTGGGGAGCGAAGGGAACGGGTTCAGAAGAAGGTATTGCAGAAGGGGAGAAGGAAGCCTTCCATTTCTAGAAGGGCTGGCATGTTAATTTGGCTCGATTTTATCAGACGTGTCCTTCCATATGTTATAGATGTCCCCTTCAGAAAGCTGAGTGCGAGGAAGAGAGCGGGGAGATGTCCTGACTATTAAATGAAGGATGCAAAATCCTGCTATGACAATTAATGTACTAAGGAGATACATGTATCTTTGTCTCATACTAATGTGTGAAGAAGATGTTAAAACTTGCATTAGCAGACAGAAGGCACCATAATAACATTAAGAATGGAGCTGACCTGATTTATTAATGGCACTAGTGGAATTTGAGCTGATTTATCAAGATGAGACTTTATCATGCTTACTACTTCTACACAAATAGCCCGTAAATCATTCATCAATTACATCTCATTGAAAGTTACGTTTTGTTGTATTTTTTTTCTCAAACCCCTATAGGCATAGAAAATTGTTTTGATCTGTGTTCACATGTAATAAAGCTCTTTCTCCCTCGTCCTCTTACTGTATTTTGGTTGTTTGGGTTTGGTTTGGGGGTTGTTTGTTTTGTTTTTAAGATTAAGGATATACCAGACTTGTACAGCCAGTAGTATTAGTTTGAAAGGACATGAGTTTGTGATGCTAAGATAGTGTTAGGAGGTTGCATGCGGGCAGTCTGAGGTGCTCTAGGAAAGCTCAGCGTCCTGGGTCACTTGCGTCTTACTGTTCCAAATGATCGTTGTTCAAGGTTTTTCTGGATGTTTTCAGAGAAAGGGAGTTCTGCAGTTTAAAGACAAAAACTTGTCTCGCTAACGTTACTCTGTTGTCTTGCTTTGCACCTGGTGTCCCAGCAGTTACATTTTTTTTCCCAGCACTGCGAGTTCAGCAGTCGTCTTCCCACTCACCACCCCTGAAGCTGAGGATTATTTTAGCTCACCTACTCATGGGTAGTGCACACTCCTTCCTCCACATACCTGTTCCAGTACATCTGCCTGAAGCTGTAGCCTTGATCTTCGGCTCTGATCTGAGGTACTTTCACCTACCCAACCAGGTCTAACATTTAATGTGCTTTTCAGGGCATGCTCTGTTAAAAGCGTAGAGGAGATGATGGTTTTACTCCTCCTTTGCATAAAGTGCTATAAGGCCTCAACTAGTGCCCTCAGCCTCCCAGCTTTCTTCCACGACCGTGCAGTAGCTGCTACAGGAGGTTCCCCACATCTAGTGCAGGATTTGCCTCTGGAGTTAGGAGCACAAGTGCTGCCTGCTACCAAAAGTACAAGGAGGCATTTTTCATGGTTGTCAGCAGACGAATGGTAAATGGCCTCATGGTCTGGTGGCTAGCAGGGCACCAGGAGGAGAAGGATGAACGGTGGCTTTGGGTTTTGTTTTGTTGGGGTTTTTTTTTCTGCGAACAGGAAGCAGCCTTTCTTCTCTGGACCATGCCTCATGGAAACAACAAACAAAAGAGGAAGATGAAATGATCGCTGCGGGGAAGGGAAATATTTTTTTGCCAAACAGATACATTTTGGGGGGAGAAGAGTGAATAGAAGAAATAGAATAGCCTGCTCTGAATTGGTGCAAGAAGAAAACTGCAGATTTAGAAAAAGCTATAGCCCAGGAATAAGATGGCTAAATGCACTAATCGAAACCAAAGCTCTGCCTGGTAAGTGATAGAGGTCATCACAGCAGACTAAAATTAGTAAAAATGCCAGCTAACAATACCAGGAGGGAAAGATTGCCTGGAGAGCTTTCGTATCGTAACTTTTAATACCTCAAGGCGAGCCAGTGAGAAAACTGTTCACATGAAGGGTGGATTGGCAGCGCGCTTTCCAAAATATTATTTTTGGGCTGCTCATCTCTAGTGCCTGGTGACGTGGCTTCAGGGAAGCAGACTGCACATTTGTATAGCATGCAAGTTCCTGAAACCATACTCAGCCCAGAGGGATTCTTTATACAGTAACCAAAAACAAGTGAGAGCTCCTAGTAGGGATAGTATCCTCCAGGCAGTACTTGTTATTCAACAAAAATACTTGAGCATTTCAGTCTGTTTAAGGTGTTTCCTTTTCTTGGACTCTTCGGTCTGCCTGCCTGTCAGCTGTCCAGGTAGTAGAAATGCTTGGATTGCTTGCTCCTGGTTGGATTGGAAAGCTTTACTACATTCAGTCCAGGAAGGCCTAACCATTTTGCTTTGGTGCTCAGTCCCTTCCTAGGATCTACCAGGAGGACTGGTATGCCCTTCAGCATAGTAGGCTTTTATTCTACATGTGCAGCCTTGCCCCCATCCGAGCTTCTAATAGCATTTTTATAAACCGTGTGCTGAGTATGCTGTCTTTCTGGACTTGTCATTTCCTTTTGTTGGACTATTGTGGAAGAAAGTGAGAATAAACACCTCAGGATGATGCATAAAAACTATATGCATAAAATGCACACAAAGTATAAAATCTAAGCAAGACATCTTGGAGCAATAAAGCTAACAGCAATGGATCCTTATATTGCAAGCTCGCTGTGGGGTTTGAGTTAACGCAGGCTCCCAGGGAAAGGAGAAAGAGGACTTAGCACGGATCAGATAGGGGAAGGAAGGAATTAACTGTTGAGAAGGAAGATAGATACATGGATGAAGCTCCTGGAGCAGAAGCCCAGATCACCTTGCATAACACTTTGGGAAAGTTGCCCATGATAATTGTACACCCCTGGACATGCATAGAGAAGTCAGGAAGAATTAAAAATAAACAACAAAACCATAATGTCTTAAGAAAACAAGGTAAATTTATAAAACTTACAAAATATGCCTATTTTAAAACAGTTCATAACATAACTTGGGGGAGTGCTTAATGCAGCTTAAAATAGCATTCAGTCAACAGGACATAACTGGCTTTTTTTTATTTTTAGCGTTTTTACCAGCAAATAGGCTTCGTACAGGAATTTTAAGTTACTGTAACCATAAAACAGAAATTGAGAATGTGAAGAGACTAAAAGTACTCACTTTGCCTAATTTAGACCACTGACAGAGGAGGTCAGATTCCCAAGGCTTCCTCCACAGCCAGTGGAAGGAGGGCCAGGCCGGTGGCTTTCTGGGAAGATCTAAAGCTCACAGAAACAAACAGCTACCATAAGTTTCCAGGCTTGACCTTAAAGAAGGATCTAGGTGAACTATTTTTGGCGCCCGTATCAATCTAATTGTATGTCAGTAAATAGTGCTGACCTAACGAGGTGATTAGAAAGTAAACTTTCTACTTACCTAGTAGTAATTGGGGTCAGTTGTTTTTGTGCGACTAGTTTATATATTGCTAAATAAAAATATGCTGCAAAGTGAATTGTGTCTAAATAAAAGCAGGCCGTTGATCCTGGTATAGCATCTTACAGTTTATGAAAACTTGACCGCTGATCTCTAAAAGTTACTCAATATGTAAGACAATGCTCTTGGATTATCTCAAGATAAGCATGATCTACTGAGCGCGCCGGTAAACATTCACTTTTTTATGATCTTGTTATCATGATCTGTTTCTTACTGTCCTTAGATGAGTAACTTAATAACAACTGGCTGAAGGTTTTCTTAGGTTTCCTTAATAGTTTTTTGGATTATTTTTTAGTGAGAAGTTCAATAGGAGAGACTAGGGGTGGGGAGGGAAGTGCCAGAAATACAAACCCGGCGGAATCTCTTACCCATCTGGAGCAATCTGTACGCTAAGCTGTGGCACCCATAGCATTTAACTCGGCATCATTTCAGAGGTGGAGGTGGCTGGGACTGCGTGGCCCCCTCCCTTGGCAGCAGCTCTGGAAAGAGATGTGCTGCTCGGGATGGGAAGAAAGGAGACTCCAGCAGAGTACAAATACAACTCCAAAAAGCTGACTTTTGCTTTTAAGGCACTCAGGCAAACAAACAGACAGGCACTTGTGTCTTGCCGGGGAACCAGAAGTGACGCATAAGCCAACGTGCAAGTCAAGCTGCAGAGATTTTGCCAGCGGTCGTGCAGTTTCTGTACAAAATCTCAGCTTTCTGGAGTCAGCGCCGACAAAACCATTGCTAAACTCTCTGTGATCAATCTGAGGAAGGAATAGTTACTTGGCAGGAGATGAAGAATTAGACCTTAAGTAGAACATGGTAAAAGTTACCCAACTAACCTTCACAGCACAATGAAACGGGAGAGGAGGCGTTATACACACCTCATATCCCTGGGAAACTGGGATGGAGTGACCTGACCAAAATTGTGTTGCTGTTCATTAAGCTGGTAGCTGTGCTCTCAGCATTATGTCACCTGCCCCATGAAGAATAAAGGAGAAAGTGTAAATTGCTTATTTAATGCTTAGCAGGCAATTAGTTGTTTAGAAAAGAATTGCAATGAAAAAGGCCACGGTGTGGGTGTAAAGGCAGGATCTTTGAAGTCTGGCTGTGATTATAAGTTATGCATACTTGTGGTCGGGGGAATCTTTCTATCTAGCATGTTTCCAAAGTTCAATTTTTTAAAAGACAGCTATATTTAATTTTAAAAGGAAGCTATTCTGAATGCCTAAGCACATATGTCACTCTCCTCATTCAAAATTGGATTTAAAAAAAAAAAAAAAATTAATATAGGAGAGTCAAGTTGGACTGTTGGGCTTTTGGATCCAGCCTTTGTGAACCTAAAACAAATGCCCGCATGGGGAAGCAAGCTAGAAATGTGGGATTCTAGCTGAGTTTCTGAGCAAGCCAAGTCCTTCTCCTTCTCTTCAGTCTAGAGAAAGGATTTGTGTTTGTTCCTGTATGAAATTTAAGTGCGGACAGATATGCAGGCAGAACTTCATATCTAACCAGCTAGAGGGATTTATTGAAATTGAGGTTACATTTTTTTAAAAATCTTGACCTAGAAGTGTTGTAGCAAAATTTTGCTATTGAAAATCAATAGATTGCTTTTGTCCCTCTGGAAGATGCTCTGAGGGCTGAACTTTTTTTAAAAGCTTCGGGATTTTACGTTGCTTGCGCACATTGCAAACTCCAGAGTTTCCTCTCATTCCTTTCTTCCCCTTCCTGAGTTAATGAAAGCATAAGAAACCATTCGTGATGAAAAGTTTTGGGCTTCTGTGTTCTTAGGAAAAGCAGATGACAAGGTACTTGATCAATGGAAGACCAGGAAAGCAGAAGGAGGCGAAAACCTGCTGTATTTGCTGCTTATATAGACAGCAGAAGTAACAGGATTTACAACTGCAGAAGAAAATCACGTAACTGTCTCAAAATCTTCATCAAGGGCAGTGTACATTATTAAGAATCAGGTATCACTTAACAATGGCATCTGAAATAAGCTGGTTTCTGGAAAGCAAAGATTTCTTTTTTAAAAAATCTAGAACAGACTGAGCGGTTCGTTTTGCTGCCTTAGCTGGCGACTGGGGAAAGTCCTAGACCGTCGCCCCAGGTCCCCCTGGCGGGACACCCACCGTGCACCCCAGAGAGGGGAGATGCCTGGGGTGGGAAACGTGGAGCTCGCATGCTAGTAACTGTCAGTGACTAGATCTGGCTTCTAGAGCTTACATCGGAAATTTCATCTTGTTTGAACTGGGATTCATCCTACGGGTGGGTTCACGCTTTTGCTCTTCTAGGTATGCTCTGTGTAACTCTGGCTGTACCTTAGTTTCACCAGCTGTAAAATAGAGAAGATAATTATATTTCATCTTAGGGAGTTACGTCAATGTACACATGGTTGAAGTATTATAGAGACAGCAAATATATGGGGGAAAAAAGTAAGGAAATGTATTACTGTAAATATTTATTATGCTTACTCTGCCCACAGAAATACATTTGGCTGAAAATTATTGTTCCGTCGAACTGCAACGACAATCCTTCTCATTATTAAAGCAGTGTTCACTAGTTTACAGCATGACTGCTTCCGGTTTCTCTTCTGGAGAAAAGATGAAATATTTTTAAAAGGCATGTTACCTTGGCTTGTGTGCTGCTCTGTGCCACTACTGAGGAGCCCATTGCAAAGTCACGCCTAGACGATGAAGATCCCTTCTCTTGAGGTTAAAAGAAGGTGATTGTAAGAAGGTACGCAACCTGTAGGTGCACTTTAAATTGTATTTCTCCTGTCTTCAGAGTCCATAAATAGAATGGAAATTCAAGAAATGAACATTTCTTACCAACAACATTTAAAGACAGCATGTTCTCTTATGTAAGCAACATGTTTTCAATAAATTGTTTCAAGCTGTACAAATGTGTTTGCCAATCCTCAAAGCAATCATTTGCAGCCAGTTTTTTTGGATGATAATAAGATTAATGATAAAATAACACTGAAAACAATTTTAAAATAACCTTAGGGATTTAATATAAATCCATAAATACGAGGAAATTCTGAGTTCAGGCAGCCAGAGTGTATTTAACTTAGTCTTGTTTTGCTTCCCAACTACAACACATACGATCGTTCATTAGGAGAAAAGGGTCTGAGCACACTTGATAAAAGTACAAACCATATGTGCTATTTGAAAGAGCTGTAAGCACAGCAGTTCGAAGAGGATGTTGTGTTTATCCTAATTACAGGTGGATCTGTGTGTGTTAGAATGGCTAAACAGTTTTAAGGAAAATACTATGTATTTTATTTCCTCTGCTTATTTTTTAATACTGTGTGACTAACATTACATCGAGTTGTCATCAACTTTTTCCAGTGCCTGAGTTCACAGTGTAATAGTGATTGCTGCAGCTAGACTTCAGTTTTCCTGAAATAAAAGGTTTTAATTATTGTATAATACTTTACAATGAAAGGTTTAGTCTTATAATGAAATTATTATTATCTTTCTATCTATGTAACGTCTTTGCTATACAAATATTTGCTGTAATTATTGTGCAAATAGTGGTTTTACTTTTTTAAGATAAAATATACTACTAATTTCATACTATTTTGGTTATATAAACAAACGAGAGAAAAACCCACAGAAAGACAGCTGATACTGAAATAGGTCTGAGCAAATACTTTTTGGGAAATGAATATGCCTATTTACATCATATAACGTTTAATCTTGGTGGGTAACTTTATAGAAATACTGTGTTAAAAGGTTATTACTGTAAGTCAGTCCTCAGTCAGGAAGTCCCTTTCCCATCTCATCTGTACTCCCCCGTGTAATGGAAGTTCAGATACGGGCTGTGTGAGGTCACCTTTTTTCCCCTGTTTTTCGCAGGTGGTCTTGTACTTTCCCTATTCTTCGAGTGCCTGACTCTGAGACCTGAAACAGATTTGCAGGAGTCTGAGAACACACAACTACAGCTGTGTCAAGCCATGTGCTCAGAAAAATTTAAAAAAAAATAAAAATCAAATTTTACTTCTTGGCTGGATACCCAAAAAACAATGGATACATTTAGCTTTAAACTTCACATATCTCAGATGCAAATCTGTATAATGGGGATAATAATACTCACTTTGCATGTTTTTTATGCTGTATTTTTTTTAAAGGAGACTCTTTATGCCAAATTTCTTAAGCTTATGAAACATGCAAACAAGGAAAATTCAACTGTGTAATTGTACCAACAATAACAGGATTTATCGGCAGGCTAGAAACTTTAAATCTGCTGCACAGACCTGCAACTTGATGTGAAGGAGCAATTATTAGTGGTAGTAGGTTATAAACCTTCCTGCCACAGAAAAGCCTTATGAAGTCTAGTGTGCACGTTGCAGACAGCATCTCTGAAGAGTTACATTACGAAGTTCTGGCAAGTCTTTGCTGAACATGTGCAAAGTGCAGTTTTTCCAGACATTTGCTACATCACTAAATTTCATTTGGTTTTCAAAGGACAATCCTTTAACTTCCCCCGCACCCTGAATTTCTAGTCCCTGCTCAAAGCTACATGTAGCCTAGAGTTTTCATATGGAAGATTTAGTGTCAGGAAAATAGCATCTCTCTTTTCAGCTGCATTCTTGGAAATTAGTATGGGGTTTGGCAGAAAATTTTATTTAAAAAAAAAAGACTGAAGAAGCCTCGTGGGAGGAAAGAAATCAGGTCAAAGAGTTAAAACTGCAAAATTACAGACAATGCAAAAAGGGGTCTTATAATAAGAAAGCTTGGGCAGCTAACATAATAATGATCCTACTATATTCATCTGTAATTAGATCATTTCCTTCCGAGATGGCCAAGAAATAAATCCCTATAAATACGAGCTTACGTGACACCACTGATGAGATAATATCATCTCTCGCACGAGTCATTGCCTGAAATCCAAAGAAGGTAAACGTATAGAAATATAAACTGCCATCGCAGATATGAACGAACAGCACTTTGCAACACCACCTTTGGAAGCAGGCAGACACATGAGGCAAAGGGAGGTGAAATCATTTGCCCCCCATTGCCCATCAGGGGGACAGCCAAAACGGCATCCAACGCAGCTTTACGCCAGGCCCTGATCTAATTGTGCGGTACCTACCCATCCGAGAGCGGATGTTTAGACACGTGCATGATAGAAATGAAAAACCTGTTCATCCTTTTCACACTCGGAGTTGGGGACATAGAAATCTCCCGGAAACTATGGGCTGCAAGTTGATATTTCAGAAGACAGTACTTCCTGAAGTGATGCCGTACGTTGATGTCACAGGCAGTGTTGACTGAGTTTGTGATGGCAATACAGTGTCGTCAGTTTAGCTAGGTGCCACAGGCCTCATGGAAACGGAACGGCTTAAGGCTTTGCAGAGCTCAGTGTTGTGCTGTAGGGGGCTGAACAAAACATTGGAGCAACCCTGCAGTTGGACTGCCAAATGCTTCCCACTGTAAAAATGTCTTTTGACCTGTCTGGGAAAGCTGTAGTTCTTCCTTTGCGTATGGGAAGATGCTGGAACTTGAGCAGAGAGCTCACCTTGGAGCCAGAGGAGTGTCTCTTCTGCCCCTTACACCGTTTTGTTCAGGTGCGGCTGAGGCCACGCTGGTTCAAACTCAACTTAAAACTCTGCCTTTTACACCCTTGGTAAAATGGCAGAATCAGAGGCTCCAGTTTAAGCAGTGAGGATGACCTGACTGAACAGCTCACAGCTGAGAAAGAGGAAGGTCTTCTGCTGCCTCTGCCCTTCTTTCCACTCCTGGCCTGTTGTGGTCTAACCCCAATCGGCAACTGAGCACCACACAGCCACTCGCTCACCCTCCCCCGCCCCGGTGGGATGGGGGAGAGAACCAGGAAAAAAACTAAAACCCATGGGTTGAGATAAAGGCAGTTTAATAGGACAGCAGAGAAAGAGAAAAATAATAATAATGATAGAAGACTACACAAAACAAGTGATGCCCAATGCAGTTGCTCACCACCCGCTGACCGATGCCCAGCCCGTCCCCGAGCAGCGATCGCTGCCCCCCGGCCAACTCCCCCCAGTTTCTATACTGAGCGTGACGCCGTATGGTATGGAATAGCCCTGTGGGCAGGTTGGGTCAGCTGTCCTGGCTGTGCCCCCTCCCAGCTCCTTCTGCCCCCGGCAGAGCATGGGGAGCTGAAAACGTCCTTGACTGGTGTCAGCACTGCTGAGCAACAACTAAACCATCAGCGCGTTATCAGCACTGTTCTCATACTAAGTCCAAACCACAGCACTGTGCCAGCTACTAAGAAGAAAGTGAACTCTGAATTAAGCTGAAACCAGGACGTGGCCGTACTTCTCCACCAGTTCAGCTTGTGCCAACATTGGTACCTCCGTGCTGCTACTGCTACAACAAGAACTCCAATGGCAAACAAGCTGACTTGGTTTAAGATCCATCAAGCGGGACAGCCAGTGCAAGGAAAAAAAGTAGCACTGTGCAAGCAGGATGATGGAGGAGAAGGGATGGGGTTGGAGGGGACAGCAAATTCTTCTTTTCAGTGGCTGTGAAACTTTGGTTCAGCTTAGCTTTTGGGGAAGTTGTGTTCCCAGGCCAGACTTAAACAACAGCGTTTAGTCAGCTCAGAGCTGTTGGAACACACATCTTCTCCTGGGACATGGGTAGAGAGATTCAGGCTGGATATCCTTGGCAATTTCTTCTACTTCATCACTTCGACAGGGGATATATGTTGGGGAAAGAATAACCCCTATCATAAATCTTCTCATGTTATTAATTATATTTGTTCAATTATATGGCAGTAGTGCATATCAGAATTCAGCCCTGTTCTTGATGGTGGCTTATTACTGGGTCCTCAGACGTTAAAAAACCCCAGGAAATAATATTCAGAAATCAGACCATGAGGTGAAATATATTTAGGAAGTGCTGAAATGCTTGAAAACACAGCACTTGAGGTTGTTGTGAGCGTCCCTAATTTAGGCCTCTTGTGTACATTACAGTACCTTCTTCAGTGGCATGATCTCATCGTTATCTTTCCTGCAGCTTCCCTTCACATGCAGATTAAGATTGCATTAAAGATGCATTAAAGATTCTGTGTAGGCTTTGGATGATGGGTAGTAAGTAGGTCACTAGCTGAATTGTGAAGACTAAATATCTAACAGCTATCAAACGCTTTGAAAAGTCAGCTCTGTACTTAAAGGCAGACTCCGGTGCAAAAAAGTAGGTTTTACCCATAAAACTAACAATGTTATCACAAAGCTCGCATGGAAGGGCGCTGAACAGCAATTGTATAGGCAATCTAAGTTTTGGCAATACCTGGGCTTGAGAGAGCTTGATTTTGCCATCTTAATTGTGTGGGTGGAGCATGCACAATTGCTTGTGTGTCATTAACATTACAGAAATGAATAACCATTCAGAAGGTCTTTCCTATGTGTATTGTGTTCTTTAGTCCATGAGGATTAACTCCTTTCTAGGCAAAGCTTCAAAAGGGAAAATTATGTACTATTAAAATAACTCATTTTAGAGCTTCAAATTTTCACTTAGATCTTAATCAAGCTATTATTGTTATTAAAATATTCTGAAGTGAATTCAGATTTCATAAATATGGATTTTTTTTTCTGAGCTGCTTTTGCATGCAGAGCAAGTTAGAAATGTGCATACAGCCTCTAATGGGACTTACTGGTTCCCATAATACTTGCTTACAGTTTCTTCGGTGACTCAGCTGGAGACCCTAGTGATCTCTGCAGTCTTTGCCACATTTATTTCTCTGACATCTCATAAAGTCCCAACTGCAAGAGAGTCTCTCGCTAACTCTTCTATGTACAATTTTCGCAAGACTGTCAGAAACGTGCATTAAAAATCTGAATTAAATTGGCAAAGCAGAGTGAAATAGCTTGGGATAAAGCTCCTACTGTGTGCTTAAGTCCCCTTTTTTGTGGCTAAGTATTACAGCATTCTCACAACAGGGATGGATTGTGCCTTTTCGCATCTTTATTTTTTGGTTTTGTTAGTTTAAAACCATCTTTTAATGTTTACCTAGTATATCTAGGATTTTTTAATTGAGCTTTATAATAACTCATCTGTATGCTCATAAGCCCAGCAATTCTGTACTCTTTGCTTGCTTTTGTGGCCTTTCAGTAGCTATTAGTGAAAAGCTTTGCGTACACAAATACACAGAAGTCTTTTAACTTAAGCTAAAATAGAAATAACCATCTCCCCCCTTCCACACACATTTTGGCTATCCCTTCTCCCCAGCATTAATTTTGCCCCTGACCCTTTGGTTCCATTAAAGCACATTTGTGAATGAATGAGCCTGTAGTATCTAATGTACTCAGGACATGATACACCCGCCAATAAACCACAGGAGGAGGCTGGTAGTCGCTAGAGTTCTCTCTTCAGGGTGTTCCAGTTGCCTTCAGCCATCCAACAGCCTTCCACTGCTCCACACGATACCTAATAGTCTCTCGTGTTACTGTTTGGTTTTCCCCTTCAGTTCATTGCTGAGTCTGTCCCAATTGCCTTTTCTCTGTTCTCCATTGAGTGTCTTCTAATTTTCTTTTTTTTTT
>VZTL01049566.1:42228-70504 GCA_013400535.1 Scopus umbretta | reverse complement strand
TTTTTTTTTTTTTTGTGGTAGCTCGTACGGTGCTATGTTTTGGGTTTGTGTCCAAAATAGCGTTGATAACACACCCATGTTTAGCTATTGCTGAGCAGTGCTTGCACAGCGTTGAGGCTTTCTGTTTCTCATGCTGCCCCACCAGTGAGTAGGCTGGGGGGGGACACTGGGAGTTGGGAAGGGGCACAGCTGCGACACATGACGTTGTGCTCAGCAATAAAACCTGGGGGAAAGGAGGAGGAAGGGGGGGACTTTGGGGGTAAGGTGTTGGTCTTCCCAAGTAACTGTTACGTGTGATAGAGCACTGCTTTCCTGGGGGTGGCTAAACACCAGTGGGAAGTAGTGAATGAATTCCTTATTTTGCTTCACTTGCACATGCAGCTTTTGCTTTACCTATTAAACTGTCTTTGTCTCCACCCACCAGTTTTCCTGCTGTTGCCCTTGCCATTCTCCCCCTGTCCCACCTGGGGAGGGGTGAGCAAGGGGCTGTCTAGGGCTCAGCTGCCTACTGGGGTTAACCCACAACAAAAGGATAACAGAATTAAACTCCTGGCTGCGTGCAATTCCAAACCACTCAAGAGTCCCAGGAAGCAATGTTCTCCATATATTGTTTAAAACAGGATGGGATACAGTCCAAGGATCACAGAACTGCTGAGACTGGCAGTCACCTCTGGAGGTCGTCTTCTCCAATGCCCTGCTCAAAGCAGGGCGAACCAGGGCAGGTTACCCAGGTCCATGCCCGTGGGTTTTGGTATCTCCAGGGATGGAGACTCCACATCCTCTCTGGTCCCTCTACAACTTTGTTTGGGAATAGCTCATAACAAGAGCTAAAAGGAACACACTCAAACATACTGTTTTTCCAGGAATTTAGGAAATATTAATTTCTATTTTTCTAATCTCCAGGGAAACTTTAAACTTGAATAGGTTTAAGCCTTGAATAGGTTAAACCTTTTAGACAATTATAGGTGACTTTGAAAGGGTATATTACATGCAAAATGGATGGTAAAGTTGCTTCCTTATACATTTGCTCCAGTCGAGCTGCTCTAGAGTAATTTTTTCTCCGTTTTCTCTATTCATTGTCTTTAGTGACCTTGCTTTAGTGACCTTGAAAGTATAACAGGACAAACTGTCTGCTGTCATACGTGGGATTGGTGCCACTAATAATAGGTCTTTTTTCAGTGATCTTGACAGAGGCTTTGGTCTAGCGTTTCCCAGCAGTGCTGCAGAAGTCATAAGTCATGCACCTGCTTCCATCTTCAGTGCATCACAAACTCAGGCGTAAATGTTCCTTGGAGTGCAAAAGTACAATTTTATTTTTTTTTAATCAAAACAAAAAAAAGAATTTCTTCTCTTTGACAGACAAATGGCTACCAGATTAAAATGTAGTTGAAAAACACTTGCTTGTAAAACTGGTAATATGATTATGGAGTATTTTGCCTATGAGTAATTGAAATTGGAATCCATACCTATTGGCCAGAAAGTTCATTTTGCTAATTTACACCACTGTAGCACTTCCAAAACCCCCTTTATGGTTGGGGTCCTGTTATGCCATCACCAGAGGAAGACACCTGCCCTGCTCCTCTTAAAAAAGCCCTCATGGTCTATACATGAAATGAGCACAGGGAGACCCCTGGGAATATAAAATAAAGATTAAAAAAAAAATAAAATAGAGCTTTCCATGGCTCAAGAGATTTAAATCCAGATTTTCCAAAATTCTGAATTGTTTTAGAGCTGAGCACTTACCCCACAGCCACTTTTAATTTGAAAATGAATTTCCTCTTTTTTTTCTCCCACGTTCTTCTTAAATATCTTTAGTAAATTAAAACTAAGCATTGCCAGCTCTACCAACAACTTTGCCTTTACAGATATTCCATGAATAACTTCCACTTAACAGAATAAAATAAAAAAGTCATAAATTCAACCTTTCTTTCTCCCAGTGTGCAGTCCACTCCCTTGCACAGAGTTCAGCTCTCAGTCCAGACCACCCACATCATGAATGAATGCTCTGATCTTGCCCTCCAACCACCTGGAACTGGATAACTGCCTTTTAAAATAGACTACACCCTCCTTTACTTCCTAATGTCTCAGGTATATTTTTCAGTACTTAAACACTTTGCAGACACGAGTAATATCCACTCTACTGCTATAATTATTATTGCAATGTTTACCATCTGGGGAAAAGGGAAAATACAGGACAAAAGCTATCAGCACACAGAATTTTCCCTAAACTAAAATTACACCTCATTATACATTCCTGCACAACAAGGAAGTCAAGCTTTTGATAGGGATCCTGAGGAATCAGGCCTGCACACCTATAATTCCCGTGATTCTGGAGCCTGCAGAAATTTGGGGGTACATAACATCTTGGTTCAGAAGACTTGGTGTTACTGGTTGGTGCTTTAGGAGAAACTGATTCCTTGAATCTGCGCAACGCCATGGTGATTTGGGCCTCACAAATCTGCCAGTAAATGTTCTGGAGAATTGACATCTCAGCAGCTGTTGTCACTCACACCATTCTTGGATGTTGAACAAGAACCAGTCTTGTCACTCTTAGGACTTCTAGTCTGAGAGATGTAGTACTGAAGGGAACATCCAAGCTTGACGAGGTTAGGATGAGAGACCTGAGAAGCAGTGCCATGAACTGTGAATGGACGGATCAGTGTGATATCTCTCTGTCTCACAGGTCTGTAGGGGACTTTAGCTTCCTAACTCCTCGGCATACCCACTGAGAGCAGAAAACAGGCTAGAATGATACAACTATAATATAATTATCAAAAGATAGCTAAATGGTCCATTCCCATCTGCCTAACAACTTCAGAGATGAGGTCTGGGAGGAAGATTACCATCTGTGCTCTGGGAAAGAAAGAACTTTAATTTCACATCTGCTGAAATTGCACCTGACTGCAGGAAGGGCCAGAGGGAAGGGTCCTGCTCAAGGAATCACCAAGACAAACTCATGAAAAATATCAATTATCTATGGAAATACTATTATGAGTTTCAACCTAAGAACCTCCATTTCTAGACACTGTCACAGCATCAGCAATCAGGATTGTCCACCATTTCTCTACTTTCAACCTTTGTTACATTCAGAGAAAAAGTAGATTTTTGTAGAAGGTAATCCTTCCAGTGATATGCAGTGCAGAAGGGAGAGGATTAAGGAAAATAAGAAACTGCTAATGAAGACATCAGAAGTGAAATACTGACCAACACCTAACTACGTAAATAAAAGATCATTTACTGTAAATGATGGACTTTGATCTTTGAGTCAAATTCAACCATGGTGTAACATCAATAATTGACTCTAAGGACTTGTTTGGCTTTTATTTTTTAAACGTTCTCATCTTGTTTCTGGAAAAAGATGTGATAACAGGTTTGCAATGTGCCTGACCTACATTCTTCAAGTTTATAATGGCCCAACCTAGTCCGCATTCACATTCCAGTGTCTTCTGAATAAAGTGAAGCACCTTCCAGATGTGGTTGATATACTGATTATACTTCTGCACTGCAAAAGTTATAGCAAGAATTCTTAATCACAAGCATTAGTTTTTATTTAATTTAGGATTTTGCCTTCCAGTAAACTCATCTTTTCATGGTGACAAAGCCAGTTCTACAAGATGCAAACTGGAAGCCCTTTGAGGTTGCTTTCCTGCCAGTACAGGAGGAGTCAATCACCAGCACATTAGCATCAGTAGGAGATACAGGCTGAAAGGATTGCAAATCACCAGCAAGCCAAAGAAAGGGAAGAGGGAGAAACCAACAAACTCGGAATTTTCCAAATTAGTCCTTCCTTGTATCCTGGCTTATCTGTTTTGTCTTTCAGATTAAAAACTCCATGGGATACAGAAATGTCTACATTTGGGGATTTGTGTCACAATGTTGTCACAAGAGTTATAATTCAGCACTGATGGAACAATGCCAGCTATGACGACTTTATCTGGAGACAGAAAGAAAAATATTTCTTAATGTATCAGTACCTGGTTCAATGTGTTTTAAGGCAAAATTCAGCTCCCTTTACAGTGAGGGCTCTAGAAAATATGTTAGCTATTCATAGGCCCAATATTTAAAATTTGTTCCTCTCCTTATTCATGCAGGAGGCTAAATGATATTTTAAATGGGTTAATTGATACAGTTTTTGCTAAACATAACCCGTTTTCCCGGACTAGATAGATGCTTATTTCAACACTGCATTTTAAACTGTATTCCACTGCTTGGAAAAGACGTACTAGGTCTTTTGGAAAAGATTTCTAAGAAGTGAGAAATTAAAAAATGCTAGCCTCATCGATTTTTGGAGCCAGCACGTTTCCCTTCACTTGAGGGTTGCCAAGAACTTTTATCCACTAAGAATATACACACTTCCGTATATTCAGTTTGCTTACACAGATCTATACATTTCGAGATTGCCAGCAGTTACCGGACTGCAAAATGACTGTTACACAAAATACTACTAAGCTGATGCCTCAGATCCTACAAGAGCATCCATACAAATGGAAACTAACATATTATTAAGCAAACTTTGTTAGATTAACTGGCTTCTGAAGGGGGAAAAAAATTTAAAAAACTTTTTTAAATTATAAAAATTAATTTAACACACTTGATGGAAATTTGACAGCCCTTACTCCAATGTACTTCTCTTTATGGCATGACCCTTGCTTCATGTTAACCTGAGATGAGCCTGGTGAT
The DNA here is from genome assembly GCA_013400535.1 of Scopus umbretta. NCBI lineage: Eukaryota > Metazoa > Chordata > Aves > Pelecaniformes > Scopidae > Scopus > Scopus umbretta. The sequence continues at coordinate 65,824 of VZTL01049566.1, read as the reverse complement.
AAAATATTGTGATAATATAATACCTTCCTTTCCAATAACTGGATATCCATTGTATTCTCTATGTTCACATTCAAATATATTTTTCTTAAGGGATTGTTTTTCCTTTTGTACCCCTCAGACTTTCTTTATGCTCTTTCTGTAGTCCTTTGCTATGTGAGCTGCACAAAGATTTCTGATAATAGCCTTTATCAAATGAATTGCTTTCACTTCTCTACTCCTTGTCCCCTCCCAGCTGGCTAGGATAAGCTTATCATATTTATTTCCATTGCTATGTCTGATACAATCAAAGTATATGTCCATGGCTGCTCAGGTCTGGAAACAGAGGCTACCTTTTCCTAGTAGTGTTGCTAACATGAGCGCTTTGCTTTTTTTTTTCTAACCAGAAGGCACACAAGGATATTTGCCAGCACCACATTTCAGATTATCCAATTTTCTTCCTTTCAACAACATTAACTTCTTGTAATTCACACTCACAAGGCCCTGTGGGAAAAGCAAGCCTTTTGTCAGACATTTTGAGATGTCATGTTTTTATTTTAACTCTAATTTTTATAAGGGAAACTAGCTGAACATGCTGTTCCCAGTTTTTCCCCAGTTTCTTCGGAACATCCTCCTTGGCTGGCCATACATGATTCCAAGCTAGCCGAATCTGCTATTTCCTAGTGACTTTTTGCTTGCCTGCTACTTTTATTTAGAATAACTCATTTGAATTTTATTTCTACCACATTCGGTGATGGCTCCTTGCTGTCTGATTTTATTGACTCAAGTATGTGTTGCATCGTGCCAGTGACTGACAAAAAGAATAGCATGCCATTTTCATTTCATAACTGGCACCTTGTCAGCTGCTGATAGTGAAGGCTTGTGATGAGCTCCATGAGACACTTGGAGCTTGTGCCTGCCAGTGTTTTCTGTGAGCAGTATTGAACACAGCTTACTTCAGACCTGTTAGGGAAGCTTCCCCCCAAAAGTGCTGCCTGCCCTTTTCGGTGACACATCCATGATTTCATAGCAGGCACTTGATCATACCTGGGAATGATAGCTTGGGGTCTGTTGTTCACTTCGCTGTATCCTGGGTGCAGTTCACTCTGCTGAGCAGAAATTATTTGCGTGCAGTATGAAGGAAATCACACAGTTGCTACAACTCCTCTGCTTGTATCTCCTCAGGGAGAGCAACTCCTTTTATCCAGCCGGTTAGCCAATTCCCAGACACCTACACAGCCAGCTACACAGGACCAGGAGAGATCAATATTTTGTTTGCCAATTCCTTTTCACAACAAGCTTTCTGGTAAATTCTCTCTGCCTGGTGCTTTCCCAGGCTCCCTTTTCAGAAGAGAAATACCACTTCCTTCTGTCAGTTTGGTGGCTCACAGGGCTGGGTCCAGCTGTGCTCCTGCCAGGCACCAAGTAGCTAGAAGCCGTCCATGTGATCCACAGTGAGCAGTTTGCATCAGGCAATGCTAACGGCAGGCTCGCAACCCCCGTATCTCCTTCCTCCTTCAAGAAACAGGTGTCTGGCCTTCAGATCCATACTTTCTCTTCTGACCTCCTACACAATGAACAGTTCTGATGGGGTGGTCAAAATGACACCTCTGCAGTATCTCCAACAGGGTTTTAACACCAACTGAGTTCTTATCAGAAATACAGTGTGATTTCCAGTTGGGTGTAATAAAAACAAGCTCTTTTTTTTTTTTCTTTTGTTCTTGAGGTGGTCCTCTGCGTATCTACTAATTGAAAAGAAGAAACTCCTACTATTCCATACAGCTCTTCTGTTCTATATCTATACATCTATACATATAACATCTCTAAAGATAAGCTTCCCTCACACAGAAACGTCGTATTGTGTATTATGACATTAATTATTTGTTTGCCCAAGTTCAGAACAGTCCATATTTTGGTGCAGATGTCACTACGTTTTCCTTCCAGTCATGTTTGGTTCACCACTGTCTTAACACAGCCAGTAGCCTTGCTGTGTACCTTCCGCAAAATAATCTGTCATGCATTTGTCCCACAGGAGAAAAGTCTTATCACCCAGTGACACCCACAGATTATTTTGTTCTTTGGAGTTTGCTTTGGTTTATTTTGTCCCAGTGGAAAAAAAAAAAAAAACAGTTTGTGGAAGCCACTGTGTAAGTCACCTTTCCTTCAGCAGTATGTACGTCAACGGAGAGAAGGGACAATTCTTTTAGGTACTCTTCTGCTGGATGCTACTTGAGGTAGTCTCATCTTTGCAACATGATAGCCAGCTGATTTGACTACTCTCTTGGGAAACGTTAACAGTACAGAGGAGAAGCAGAGATGTGAAATTCCCCAGCCATTCCTTTGTGGGTCAGCCCAGGAAGCCTTCTTTGCCCCAGTGCAAGGGCAGAGGTGCCAAATTGCCCATCTCCAGCCTGTGGAGCGAGGGGCTGAGTGTCTCTCTCTCTGCCCCCCAAATCAGTGCAGCCAAGAAATGCTCCCATTCTGTGAGGAACACAGACAGCACAAGAAGTGGTAAAGGAGTAAGAAGAGCGTGGACCAGTGGGGTGGCCCTTCCTGTGGCTGTAGAGCCAGCAAGTTCTCCTCACAGCTGCCCTTCCTGCTTCTCTTCCCAGAGCAGAGCAGGCTTCAAAGCACAGCTTCATTAACCAGAATAAGTAAAAAAGTTGACTTAGTCTGGATTTGATCAGAGCATTTCCAACCAAATTTGGCATGTTGGTTGTCCTTTCTGGGGGAAAAACCCCTGCGAAAAATAGCCTTTCTTGAGAATACACCACGCTTCCATATGGCATACACTCTGAAAAAGAGGAAATAGTCTTTTTCGTATAGTACAAATCCGAGATGGAAGAAATCAAAATATGTCCCACAACCCTGAGTGAGTCTGAAAGGAAAGACTTAACTGTTACCCGCCAGTCAACCAAAGAAGATTAGATCAATACTGTGCATTTATTAGCCCCAGCCCTTCTGGGCAGAGCTACTAAGCATAGGGGCAGAGAAGGGGTGATACCGGGGGTCCATTAGCCCTGGGGTTCACACCGAGCCATCACACACTGGTCTGGAGGGTGCTTTGCTCCCAGTGTGGGAGCAAACAGGACCCCCTAAGCAGACGGCACGGCACAGCCAGGAACACTACACGATGCGGAGGCAGAAAGTTAGACACCGGCTGATCATGAGGGCAAACAGCAGAGAGTGAAGATGAAATACGTTACGGGGCAGATGAACAGGCGCAGGGTTAGTATGCTATTAGGAAAACAAAACTGGTGAGAGAAAAGAGGAAGACAAAGGGAAGGGTAAAAAAAAGACTGCACCAGAACGAAACTTACTGTACAGGGAACAAAAAGAGAAAGTTGGACCCCTGGATCCAGAACGTCTGTTCATAGTCCTAGGGAAATGAGGAGTGTCAATATGAATATGAGAGTAGTGAACTGAAAAGTGAATGAGGGAAGATAATGATAGTCCTGTAGGTATTTTAGGGAGCCTGCTGAAGTCTTTGAAATGCTGACAATGACCAAAGATACATTAAGTGATAGCTCCTCCAAACACATAGGCAGAAATATTTCCTTTAGATAACCATCCTGCTCATTCCTTGAAGACTACCAGAAAGCAGAAAGGCTTTCTAGACAGAGTTTCTTGTATCTCATAGATAGGTAGTAATTTAAGAGGAAATTAATATTTCATTAAAAAGTCTTATTTTAAGTTGAGTTTTGCTTTCTGAAGGCTCAGTTGTCTTTGAAAACAGTTAAAGAAATTAGAGTAACTGGAGTTCAGCCTCAGTACCATATACTTATTCTTCAGCCCCAGAGTGAGAAGAAAAATATGTTTAATTTTTGTTTGCTTTGCCTTTTCTGTAAGGGGTTCAGGGAACACTCCATAACTTTCCTTGGTGAAATGTTGTCTCTCCCGTTTCACCAAGGGGACAACAGTACACAGCTGATCTTTCTCTTCTAGGGAAGGGGTTTATTTTGAGGTTAAGGGAGACAGCTACTGGAAAAGAGTCCTATTTAATGAAGAAACAAGCAATTCGTTTGGCAGAGCGGACAAAAAAGGCCTGACAAAGGAGCAATAATAGCGTTAACCTCAGGCTGTGTGTGGTCCACAGATGAAGTGTTTTGAAAGCCACGGTTTGCCTGTCCTCACTGAGCGGGGGGAGAGAAAGAGAAAAAAACAAATCCATGCCATTGCTGCCTGTGAATTTTTTGTCTTGTTACAGGAAAGGCAAAGGAAACCATGAGGCCAACTTACTCCCTGCTTGTGACTGAACATCCTATTCTTGTGGTCGTGGCAAAAACTAAGCAGTGGTTTGGGCTTCCAATAGCCCCCACCCCAAGTCCTAGATTTCACTGAGAATACCCTGAGTTTAACTAACCACTTTGTTCCTTAAATCATTGTTTTTCAAGGGAAATTTAATTTAAAAGATGTATTTATAACTTAGTGAAATCCTATGCTATGCAAACAAAACGATTATTGTTTGAAATAATTCCCATCTTGTTGGGACGATGTCCAGAAGTCATATTTTGTCGGAGCCAAGCTGCAATGGAACGACCAGCTTTCTCTTCCAAACCTAGTAATCCACAGCTTCAAGGGCCAAATCCTGCCTTCAGCTCCACCACTGTACATTCAAAGTTACTCCACTGACTTCACATTTGGCCCTATTTGTGGAAAACAAGATTTCACCTCCGTGTCATGTTTTGCTCAGTTTCTTCTTGGATTTCTCTTTGTCCATTTTGCTCTCAGATTTAAAAACAAGAATTTAATCCAGCCAGTAGATTAACTCAAGCAATAAAGAGCCCATGTAACATGGGCCAAAAAACAGTAGAATCTGGAATGTGCTGGTGCCTGGAACTGAGGTCCAAAGGCACAAAGTATCTTTTGGTCTGTCTGACGGGAAGCTGCCTCCCATTATTTTTGTATTTTTGAGGAAGGGAGAGCAGTCTATTCCCTGCTATTGCATGAATTAAAATATATTTTAATTAATTCCAAACACCAGGGACCGTCAGCTGTAAGGATCTGATTTCATCATGTTTTTCAGTAAATTGTTACCACGATTGGTCTGCCCTGGGAGCCGAACTGAACCTGGCCCTTATGTGTGTGAGGGCAAAGAGAAGGCAGGAGTCTAAGTTACCAGCCTTGCCCCTCGCACAGCTCGCACAGAAGTAAAATAAAACTTCAGTCTGTGCCTCCCTCCCTTTACTCCCTATTAGGAAAAAGGAGGCAAAGAAATGGGTGGTAAAACAGTTTTGTTAACTTGAGGTATTCCAAAATCATGAGACTGATCAAATGATGAATTTTAGATCCATGTGGGACTTAGGATTCATCTTCCCAAACATTTGTCTGCAACCAGGAAATCTCAGGCCTTTTTAGAGAAGGGTGGAATCTGGGGCTCTCAGATGTCCCCATGTTGACATGTCTCTGGAAACATGGGCTGTGTAAGAACACAGAAGTATGACATTAGGCAACAAACGCTGTTTTTCAGCTCTACGCTCATTACTGGAACCGGTCAGACTTGCATGTGCAGGGAAAGAAATAGAAAAGAATCCTGTTCCAGAAAAGTCATTCCTTCCCTATGCGTGTGAATTCAGAAACCTACGACATGATTTATTGTTTTCTTAATGGAAATTAAAACTATCAAATACGTTATTACAAACGTTTCTTACAGGCAATACCATTAGAGGTGCAGAAGCAACTGCAAAGGATTATCAGTGGTCAGCATATTTGGCCTTTGGGAACTACCTAGGCAAAATGTGTTTTCAGATGAACACATTGCCTCAGGGTTCACACCCTACCTTTGGTTTCTGTTGAAAGTGCAGATATGCTTGATCAAAAATTTAGCAAGGCTGCCTTCCCATATCAAAACCACATTCCTCTCCATTAACCGCATTCCCATCTGCTTTTTATTCCATCCTTGGTTTTGTTCTGTCCTATAAAGCTTTGGCTTGCTTTATATAATTTCACAGGATTGTGTGTGAAGGAGTTTCTATTTACTGTTGTTATTATTATTACTATTGTTGTTAGGTACACCTTCGCAGGGAATGGGGATGCTGAGCAGAAGGAGCAGGGTGGAAAGCAAATGGCAAAGTAGTTGGTTGTTTTGCAACCTTTCCTACAGCATAATCTGTACTGCCTCTTCGCACCCCTTAGCAAGATATAGGAGTCAAAAAGTTTATCATACCCCAAAGGAGATGTCTTGCACGATGCATTGTCGCAAGCTACTGCTCCGGGTTTTGTCTAACACATAGGCCACTGAACATTACCTTCCTCCCATGGCTTCTTACAGCAAAGCATTCATGTGTAAACAGCTGACGAGAGAAATGGAAAAACTTTGCGAAAAGAAAACTGCAGCTGACACAGTTTTATGATTGCTCTGCAGAATCTCCGGTTGTTTGACTGTAAAAAACTATTATTATTACTACTAAAGCATTTTCTGCTGAGATTTTTCTTTGCAACGGTACTGCTTGTTGCTGCCATCACTTGCTGTCATGCATAGAAGAGTCAAGGGCTCAAAACATTCTGTTTCTCGGTGATCTATGCGCTTCTTTGCTCATTGGGACGTGCAGGAGTGCAGTGATGCACGGGGCAGGCCTGGGGCTGCTCTGCATAAATGCAGCTGGGCTTCAGATGAGCTTGGGGGTAGAAGGTAGAGTGATCTGCCCGTGTTCCCCTGGTTAAATGGGGAGATGGTCCATTGTATTCCAGTAAATTTACATGGAGAATATACCTAAAAAAGCTCATACAAAGCTTACCACTATGCAATTTTTGAAGTAAGAAGCAGGTACTCTGAGTAGCAGAGAAATGCCAGGTAGGGCTTTAGAAGGGATTGCTACTTCTTCAATTGTGTGGTTTAAATACATACAATTAATGAAATTCCTAAATGTATTGCTGCTAGTAAGGTCTCTAGTACAGATGGTCTGAGACAGTCTCAAATGATCTTCCATCAGGAACACTTGCTAGCTACTTTGCATTGTTGTACTAAGCAGGAAATTCTTTGTTAGAAGGGCCTGAAAAAGACTTTCCTCCACCCAGTAAATAAGCTCTTCCAAGGCTTTCTCCAGGCGGTAATAGGAGAAGAAAGGAACTGGGAAGCCCTGAGATAACTGGCTAGTACGTTTCGGGAAGAAACAAGACAGCATTATTTTTTCATTTCCAGTACTGGTCTAAAATAAAAACTCAGGGTAGAAAATTACACTCCAAGCATTCAGTGATAAGGCTATTCAAGCTAGGTTTTCATTCAGTTCAAGGACCATGCCAGAAATTGTTATAGTGTTTGTCAAAAGAAATAGTCATGATCGTTTAGACAAAATAATTGCCTTTGACCTTTCCTTCCCCAGTGAATAGTCTTCCTTCTGAAGAAAGCAGACTTCCTAACAGTGGCAGTTCTCCAAAATGGTATAGAAGTGCTTATTCATTAATGACGTGAAGTGAATATCATTGGAAAATTTGTATTAGGTTGGATTTTTGCTGTTTTAAGTCAATTCCAAAAAGCCCAATCCTGATTTCTTTCACAGAAAAGAACCGATGACTTGAATGGGAAAAAAAGAGCCAATCTATCTTGGCAGAAAGCAATTCATCCATTTTGTGGAGACAGCACATAGTGCTTTAGCTGTGTTCAAGGCAGGTGCACGAACAGGTATGGCCCATCGGTCTGGGATCCCAGCCAGGAGACCGGTCGGAGCATGATGTGGCTCTTGTGCAGCCCTGAGTGCACAACACAGCCTTGTCCTCACACAGATTTGGGATGCGATCAAGCTGTGCAATAGGAGCTGGATTATGGAAACCACTGCATACGCAGACAACCTGCACATTGTTAGCAAGCCAAATACAATTGTATAATGTTGTTCTTACTTATTGCCATCATTCTCTTTGTTACTGAGGTCTCAGCTGTCCCAGTGTTAAGGCTGGGACAAATACAAACATGTCTAGCCAATGTAGCTTGGATCTTGATGTATGGTGTATTGCTAAACGTGGTGGGGCTAAAAGATGAAATATATGCAATTTGCACAGCAAGAACCATATGCTACTCCAGCAGGTGTTATTGCTGTTGACATTACTCCTATGCCTAGAAGCCTAGTCGCGTTCCTAACTAGGGCATCACTGAGCTACCTGCAGTTCAAATGACAATGCATCACAGTGGTCTAAATAGTGAGTCTAGGTGACGAGTCCAAATTGACTTCACTGCCACTGCATCAGTGTGACAGAAGGTAAAATTTTGCCTGCAGGTGGAGGCAGCCCCTTTAGTGGAAGCTAGGTCAGACTGGTGTTCCTAGCCCTGCTCCTTCCCCATTGCAAGTGGAGGGAGTGGCTAGAGCTAAGGGAAGGTGCAACTGAATCCTCCTTTTGCCCTGGAAATCTTGGCCTTTGGATGTTCCTGCATTTCTGGCACATTTTGTTCACTCCAGAGCTCGGAGGACAGGTTTGCAGCTTTGTAGAGCTGTCTGATTCCTCTTTCTTGTCTGGTGGTGTCCCCACCTTGTAGCCTTCAGTTGTGAACCCCCCCCGCCAACAGAGGTTTCCACTGTGTGTAAATGCATTGCCACTGTACACACCAAAGTCTGCACAATCAGTGGTAATAAGGATATTAATTTTTAAGCCTTCTGCTGGTGAAACAGTGTCTGATTAACAGTGTTAATTTTTTATACGGAGAGAGCTAGGGAGTGTTATCATCCACTCTGCCAATATGTAACTCATTCATCCAAAGCAAAGGTATTCTTTCTTGGAAAGAAAAAGAAGAGTTGATGCAACTCGAAGTCTGTATAAGCCTCAGTCCATAAGCACTCTATAACATACCATGGTAGAACAACTTACTACATGGCATGTGATACAGCTTACTGCTAGCTTTAGAGAAAGATTATAGCTAATGAGATAATCTTGAGAAGCACTTCAGGCTTGGCTTACTGTTTGGGAAGATTAGTGATGACAGATACCTCAGTCTGTCATGATACTAAATCAAAAGCTATTATGGTATCGCAAAGGCTCATGGTACAACTAGGATGACACGGGATCAGTGGGATTCAAAGGCCACATGAGGGACTGTCTGGCTTTGCTTCCTGTTCTCATTGGGTTTGATGTATCCATCCTGGGAAACTTCACTTCATGGTAAAAGCTGTGGCACAAAGCTGCCCTGGAGCACCTCCAGCTCCCCGCAGCCTCTGTGGAAGACAGCGTGGTGTCGCAGGCCAGCCTCTTCTTTCATCAACTTGCTTCCTCAGTCCTATATGCCACAGTAGACCCCAGGGTGCAGGGCATTCAGCAGGACAGAGGGGGGAGCCCTGAAATTTGGGTGCAAAGACAGCATGACCTCTATTCACCCTGAGTGAGCAGAGAGGCTATGTGGTTACCGCTGCCTTACTTCTGTACAGAAGGATCTATAAATGATAAAAAGCAATGCGGAACAATGCATAAAGCTACTACTGTTAGTACTGGCGTGCTGCATAGTACTGGCGCTTAATCGTTTCGGTATCGTTTGGTATCGTGCACACTTACAATTTTGATCACCCTATGGTATATTCCCCACCACTGAGGAAACATCATTACAGGGGTATCCACCTCCCCTCCCACATGTGGCACTGCTGCATCAGCGGCAGCACGTCTTGATGTCTGTAACAATATGCCCACAAAGGCTTTGCAAACCTTTATTAATTGTTTCAGTGTATGAGAAAAACATAAATAAAGAGTATTGATTATTTCAGTTGTCTAAGCTCATTATATCTGTGGATACTGAAAATGCTTTTAAGCCCAGGAGATTACATAAGGCAAAGCTCCTTCTGTAATGCACTGGAAGATTACGGGAATATAGCTATGGATATACTCACGTACACACCTCAACGGTGTTCCATACAATCGCGATGACTTACAACTCAAAATGATATTTGCTTTACTGGATCTCTTAGAAAGCTGCTGGCGTTCTAAACTGTGTTGTTTTGCCAAAGTTATGTTGCCGATTCCTGTGACGTATGGGCTTTCCTGATGTGGAAGGTCTGACTCGGTCGATGATGGTTTATGAAAACTACTGGTGTAAGAAGTTGCACTGTAATTATATCATATGTACGCGCGGCCCCGCACTCCGCAGAAAGGCATGCCAAACTACTTAGTGTTTATCAGTTCTCTATCTAGGGGTAAGCTAGGAGAGCTGCTCTTCTTATCTTACCGAGCCCGTGTTTCTGGAGCTGAAGGTCACAAATTCCAAAAAGCTAGATCACATCGTGGTGTGAGCCTCTGTTTGTGTCTGTGGCCTCTTACCAATGGCATCTCGTGTTTAAACTGAATTCCTGTCAGCGTATATATGCCGCCTTGAAGTGAAAAACATTTTCACCTCACATAGAAAAGATACATACAGCGACTGAAGCATTACGTGGTTACTTGCTGCTTCCCAGTTAATGTGCTTTCCACCTTTTCCGTGCCAGTTACATCGCAGCAAGAGAGAAAGGTCCATTTAACAACTGTCATATATGACATTTATTATGGACTGCAGCTGTTGACAGTTATGCAACTGGGATGAAATGCATCCCCATAAAAAGCACTAGGATGAGGCCTGTGCCACCACACAGAGTCTGTCTAAATCCTCAAAATAGACTCAGGTAGAGCGTGCAGCAACTAGGAGTCTAAGTGGATGACTGCGATCTGAGACATTTCAACCGTGTTCTGTAATATTTTTAATGTATGATCCATCTACCCCAAGCAATTTCACTTCCTCACCTCTGGTGCTGTCTAGGCACTTTGACTAGGAAACAGCAAATGCAGCATGTTTCCCGTTTTGCTGTTTGCCCTCAAAGAAACCTAAGGAAATAACATTTTTTCAATGCTGAGTTACAGCTTGTTTAGACCAAATACTAACTTTGCACCATGGTATGGTCTCTTGTTTAAATTTACACTTTGTTTTTATGCAGCTTTGAAGAACATGTCGAGCACTTTCCTCCCTCAGTTTAGTATAGTGCAAAATGTCTTCAGTTCTCACTAGCTTCAGCAACTTGCAGGGCATTTCTTTTTTTATGCTGAGATTTTTGGCAGGGACTTTGGGGAAACAGCAGTACAGACGTATGGTCACGTAAGAGCAGCTTTATAGTTGCACATGAGTTTTTTAGTGTTTTAACTTCACAAACGTAATGTCCACTTGGATTTGGGCTTTTCACAGTGTGTTAAGTAGAACAAACGTGTATATTTGCAAGCACATCTCTTTCGGTTGCTTATGCAAATACAAAGCTGGCACGGGTTAGCATCTGCCACTGGTACAACTGGGCCTGTGTGCACGCTGTTACGCACCTATTCAGTGCCCCAGTCCTGCAAGGCACAGCGTGCTCCCCCAAAATAGCTCGCCTTATACCAGTCGAAGTCTGCCCATCTGGAGAAGTGTGACAGAGCACCGTTGTATCTGTGTGCTAGAGTAAATCTTTCATTAGGTTTGGAAAGGTCAAATACAAGATTCAATAACACTCTTAAAGTCAACAAAGCCGACCTGCAGCGCTAGGTCTTATTTTTACACGTTGACTGAGGCTTTTCTCAAAACATTGCTATTCTAAGCATTTCAAAATCAGAGACCACATTGTTATTGATTATTATTTGCATGCGTGTAGCAACAAGGACCAGCTCTTTATTGAGCTGGATAAACACGGGTAGTGTGAGAGCAGGCATGGGAAAACTTGGCAGTTGCTTATGGCAAAAGGCTGATCTGGATGCAAAACAGACATGGTTTTATAGCGTATTTTCTCTCTACCAGATCTCTGTAACACCATAACGAGCACTGCTGTCATACTGAATTCCTGCTGTGAGTCAGAAAAGCGTTGAAGCAGAAGATCCTCTGACATGGTCCCCCTGTCCTGCATCTGCCAGGAGGTGTAGCGAGTACAAGCCCCCAGGACTCTGCCCCACAGCTCTTTATCCTAACACCCCTCCTGTCCCCCTGGGAGGAATGAAACTGCCTTTAATGCCTGAGAAGTCCTGGAGTTAGATCTCAGCACAGCACAGAAAGACACTCTCTGTCTCAAAAAATTTACAGTCTAAGACAAAAACAACCCCAAGGGCAATACAGGCATGGCACTCTCCTTCAGCTTACTGCTCTATTTACTTTCCCTCATCCTTACTTTTCATTTTTGTTTTTTACTTTGTCTTTGTCTTTGCTTGACTGATAACATCATCTACTGGTCCTATAGTGAACACATCTTCCTTACTTCCCTGCAATGTGGTTTTGTGAATGGTGTATCTAGATTGCTATGGAATAAAATCAGAGCAAAATCACTGTTGCCCATTAATATCAATAGACTCTTAAATTGGTTTATTTCATGCTTTCATGCTCTGTTTTTATTAGATATTTAAGTGACTGTGTTCTTATTAAGATTACAGGATGTTGCAACTAATGGAAATAAGCCATCGCAACAGCTTTGACATTACTAGTCAGGAACAGTTCACATTTCATAAACCTGTTTTATGGGAGCCTGTAATTATACATTCATAAGAAAATATGGACTATATACAGTTTGTATGCATTTCAATTTTCAGCCAGAAAATTTTAGTGTAGAAGCTAGATCATTCTCAAAGGGAAAAAGAGTGTATTCTGTGCTATACGGAACCAAGATACTGTGTTACACTGGAAGAGATTAACTGTGTACCCAGAACATAAGAACCTCTTCTTGCAAATGAAACCTTTATTGAACAAAATGTGGTGGTGCAAATTTTGCCATTTTGCGGTAAAAAGCCTGATTCCTCCACAGAAATGGAGATGTATAATCACTGACAGACATAAAAGTGATCAAGGTCATAAAATACAGCTGAGGTTGTGATACTTCTCCTCACCTTATCATGTGAAGTGATTTCAAGTCACTTTTAACCTTTGGTTAGGTCGTAGATAGGTCTTTATCAAGCCTGCACATGCATGTAACAACTTAGACTTTAGCTTATTATCACTATCACTCTATCTGGCTTTGCTCAATTAGGTGTGTTGAGCACTGCTCAAAAAGGATTAAGCACCTCATTTTTTACTACCATAAACTCACCAACAGCTCGTCCAGGAAGAGAGAAGATTTACCATTGCATGTGACAAGGTGCCCTCATCCCGCAGCGCACTGGGAAGGGACCCTGTGATTGTTGGGAAAGACACACCAAAGCTGCTCGTTTCCTGGAAGAGTCTTGGTACTGTGGAGCAAAAGTCGTGGGCTCACTGCCAAAAAAAGAAGGAAAAAAAAAAAAAAAAAGGGGGGGATATTCTCATGTTCTCTTGAAGTCTGCAGCTGTCCGAAAGTTTGAAAACTTGCGGGTTTATTTTGTTACCTGTCCTCTCTCACTACCCAAGCTGTTTGCAGAAAGAAGTCTCTGGCTTCCCGCCTCTTTGATCACAACGCTTGATTATTTCTAATTTGCTGTCTGTGGGAGGCCAAGGATTAGCACAGAATTTAGTGCTGCAAACTCAGGTCTTCCTGTGACTGAGGTATCACATAGTAGATGAGTGCAGTATGACATACATGTAATAACAGACATGTTATTCTCATGGAAAGGCTCACAACAGGTTAAAACATGAGGGGCAGGACAGCTTTCAGGGAGTGAGCTGACTGCACACAGGCAGTTGCTTGGGACAACAGGGTGGTGATAGATGGGTTATTGCCCGCCATCTTGTATGCCTGGCTCCAACCCACTGCCTCTTTTTGTAATTCTTGGCTAACCCTACGTGTCTGGCCCCTCCACCCTCCAGCTGTCCTCCCACAGCTCACAACACCCCTCTCCCACAGCAAGAGAGTAAAGTTGTGCGAAGAAGAGTGAACCTCTCTCTTCCTCTCCAGAGGGGAGGCAGCTGGGGTGCTGCATTCATTTCACACCCCTGGCGAGGCACTGCCTCTTGACAGGGTCGTGAGCGCCCTGTCGCACACCCTCTCCAACATTCAATGCTGGAATCGTGTGGCTGATCAAGTAAGCAATAGTTTTACTTCTTACCATGCTGGATGACCTAGACTTTGTAGACAAGGTGATCGGTGAGCTGGGGTTTTGTCTCCCTCGACCTCTACCTTGGGTTTCAGTCCCTCCAAAGAGATGGGAAAAGTCCTTAGCCAGGGGAGAGAGACAGAGTCCCTTACCATCCATAGCAGTGTTTCTCAACCTCCTGAAACTTCCCATTGAGACTTCCCAGCCACCCATCCTCGTTCCAGGCATGCAGTTTAGCTTTCCTGCTACACTGGAGGTTGCTGCTCCTGAGGATAAAGACAGTCTAAGTCATTTTTGTCATTATCTGTGGGAAGGCAAAACTTGAGTTTGTCTACATTACAAGGCTGAAAAGCCTTGTGCTGCCTCTATATAGAAAATTCACACATTAGAAATATTAAGAAGGAAAATAGGAAATTAACACATTAGAAATATTAAGCAGCAGCAAGCATAACAGCGAGTTTTCTTCAGCAACGCACTCTCTGAAGAAAATAAAGTCAGTGCTTTGCCAGACAAACAGACACACTGTCTGTGAATTTACCCGCTGGGTAGAGCACAACGTTGGTGTTAAATCTTTCTCTTCAGTACAACATATTGCATACGGGGTTGTGGGTGAGCCGTTCTCCTTTATGGGTAAGCTCTTCCCTTTCGGGGAGCTAATGTGTCAAAAAGAGCTATTTCTTCCTTCTCTCCTTCTTCCTAAAGCGTCGAGCAGCAGCACATTGGAGGAAATGTCGTGATTAAACTAAAGAAGTAATTCAGCAATGTCTGGCCACATTATCTGCTTTTCTTTGCTGGCAGTCTCTGCTAGCGGTGTAGAACCTGGCATGGGAAGGGTTGACTTGGTGTGATTCTGGCTAAAACCACCAGCTATCTGCAGGCCAGTCCTGAGCTGCTGGTTTGTGCTATTTTCATCATGTCACAGCAGGCCCCCCCCGCCCCGTGCCCTCCATCTTCCCACACTCTGAGGTGGGAAGCTTACCCCATGTTCTTCTGTTTGCATCTTTCTCTCTGTTCTCCGCAAGGATTTTGTTCGCACCGCTGATTACTTCTACATATAAAGGAAATACTGCCGGCACATCCAGCCTCCAGAGGAACAGGAATACCCAGAGAAAACTTTCAAGCAATCTAAAAACACTAGGGAGAAGAAGCATTAAAAAAAATAACATTAGCATTTTAAAGAGAACTCTAGTAGGTGCTACCCTTTAAAAAAAACTGTTAATTAGTACTTAGCAAAATTATGATATGAATTGCTTTTTTAACATCCAGACTCTAACAGTTTTATTTTTTCCTCAGAAAAAAAAACCACCAGAGGAACGCTTTGTGAAATATTCAGTGCATGTGATGAAAGACCTTCATGATACCTGAGGCCCACACCAACGGTCCTACGATGAACCTCAGCAGAGTGCCTTTTTCCTATAGTATTAGTGTAATAGATACTGAATGGCAGGAATACCTGTGACTGCCTGCAACAGTTAACTGTTCGGGAGCAGATTTCAGGACGCAGCAAATGAAGCAACTGATTCAAGATTATGCCATAATAGCTACGCCATAAAAATGAATTTAAAAATATTTTGTTCCCAAAATACCAAATCCTTTACTAAAGGCTTACATCTCAAAAAACCACAAAAAGCTATCTGTCTGTGAAAGCCCACAGTACATATGGACAGCTTCCAGAGGAGTGCAAGATTTATGCTCTAGAAAAAATGGTGACATTAAATCCTTCAAAATATGATGTAATAGTCTCCAGTAGAGGTAGATGAATCAATAAGCAGAACATATTTATTTTGGGGTCAAATGTAGCTCTTTCACCAGCTCATAAGTTTCCTGTGAACAGTCTAATTCATGTTTTTTGAAAACTGTGACTTGCTGGTGAATTGGTCATGGTGACTGTTCACATATCAATATTGGCGTTGTGTGGCTGATCAAGTAAGCAACAGTTTTATTTCTTACCACCTTGGATGACCTTGTGGACAAGGCGGTGGCCTGACCAGTGAACTGGGATATCGTTACCCTCAAGGAGACAGTGGCAGGTGGAGGGACAAGGATAGGAGAGAATATAGGGCAATTTTTAGGAAACTTAAATTTTTGCTTTTGAATACAAGTGGAACATTATATCTATTCACCTGTAATTTAGAAAAACAATTTCCCATCCTTTGACTTATTTTTTTTTTAATTAAGATACTTCTTTGTGCCTGGAAGAAGCAAGGGGAGTGTGGCATTTCTGTTACTCAGCTGAGGAGCTGCAGAAGGGACGAAGCCTCTTAGCACTCTCGCTCCACTGAAAAATGTTGAAGAGGCAGTTTGTGGCAAGGAGAAGAAGGAAAGAGTTTTTTATTTTAGTGACTTGAATGGTGAGAATGAGTCCACACCTCTCTTGAACTTTTCTCTCCACTATCCCTCAGATTTGTCTCATGGTGTATTACTGACAACTCTGACTGTACTCCAGAAGTACTGAAAATAATGCAAAAGGAAAGGAACAACCTCCCTAAACTGTGAACCTGATCATTGATGCTACTTGTAAAACTACATGTAGTTGTCCCTTCCTCCCCCTTTTTCTGGACTTGGCCCGAGACATCCCAAAAAAACAGCTGTGACTCCACTGTCTTCCTGCCAGCCCGTTTCCCTCACATGTTTTTATGTTGTCTCAGACGCTGTGTGACCTCCAAGCCAGGTGTTTCTTTTCCCCTGACAGTGGCACTACATGTTCTCTAACCTGCCAGCTCCAATCAGCTCCAGTCTGATTTTTTCTTTCCAGTTTGAGGAGTAGAGAAATGTTTGGAAGATGTAATTGAAGCTCAGGCAATATCTTATGTTCCGCTCACTTAGCTGAGATAGTCTGCTTAACTCCACTACAGTGCACTCCTGATGAGATAATAATTTTTGCTGGAAAAGATCAGATTGAGCCTGCAGGAGTTCAGATCTATGAAAAAGATTATTCTGATGGAGTCAGAGTGCAGTGTGAAAGCTTTTAAAGTAAAACAAAATAAAATAATGAAAATCTTGCAAAGAAAAAAATCCATGTTCCCCTGTTTGGAAAGGCAGAAAAGAAGTACACCTTCCTGCTTCATGTTTTGTTTGTTTTTTTTTAAATGCTATAGTGATTGTAGATATTATAGTAGAGATTGATAAAATAATAATAATGACAGAAACACATTTAAATCTTCTTAGCTTCAGGCTCTGTAAGTCCCAAGCCAAAGCACTAAAGGTTTTACAAAAAACTACAGAAAACTAGTCTCTCCTGAGTGCTCTGCCTGGAGAAGACTGTCCTGGCTTCCCTGTGAAGAGTTTGACTCTGGCTCTCAGATCTTTTAATCCAACTTGTAAATTCATTAGACCTCCTATTCCTGCTATTGATACAGGCTGAGGATTTTGAAAATTCTCAAAAACACTTAACTGCAATCAATCAATCAATCAATCAATCCCCATTCAGGACTGGCATTTACCTCTGAGAATATGGTTGCTTTTCTCACTCACATGCTAAGGTTTCATCTTACCTAACTTTACTTGTCACAAGCGTGGCTGTCTACCTCTGAGCTAGTTGTCTAGACTCTTGCTTATAGTCAAAGGAGGTAAACAAGCACTTCAAGAAGACAAGTCACCTAATCAATTTATACATCTGCCTTTGGAAGAGACGAAATGTCTCCTTGTTGTCTATATCTCACCACTGACTATAAAGGAGGCGTAGATGAGTAGCGCATATGCAAACCACCACACTGCAGGTGACTACAGAGAGATGAATCCCAGCCTAGATGACTTGCACTGCTAGTTGGCTTAACGCAGTAGGACTCTCCTTTGGATGAGGCTGCAGGCAAGTGTCAGGACTATCCCTAAAACTGCCCTTACTCCAGCAGAAAGTATTAATGTTGTGAAATGCTTGCATTTCTTATTCTTCCAGTAAGATAAAAGAAAACTAAATGTGGCTGTCTGAAAAGGGCTAAGCATTTCTGATGGAGGCATCCTGAAGTCTGCTGAGAAGATAATTTGCAGTGCTGCTGATTTATCTGCGAAGTACCAGGTCCCAGACAATGTGAATTTGGGCCCTAATGTTTCACGCTGTAGTCTGAGAACATGCTAGAAAGGCACCTTCTTGCCGTCGTCTCTGTCTTGTGATGGTAGGTCCTTCTTTGCAATGTTCGGAGTCATTTGTGCATTCATTAGATGGACCTCTCCTCAAAAGCATCTCTTTTGCCTACTGCCTAATTTCGCTGGATTTGACTCTATGTTCCCACTGGGTATCAAAAATATTCCAAGACATCTGGTGACTTCAATTTTTGGTTCAAATTATTTTAATAATTTAAATTTGGGAGCACTGCAGCATAGTTCTTGGATTAATCTGTTAGGGGAAGACAGGAGCTTCATCTGAACACATCTTAACCCTGCCTGGCATTCAGACATTTTTCCTTCCTTCTTTCTTCAGGTACTTCAAGGTAATCTTTTGATTTCCCTACTTTATTTTCAAAATACCAGTTGCAAGGAACTACTTCAGCGTGCAGATCCGAACAAAGAAAGGTAAGAAAAAGCAGAAGATCTAGTCGACATAACTTATTATTATACTTGCGTTGTAAGCTGAATTATTGAAATTGTTGTATTGTATGAAAAGGCTCTCTAACCAAAATATTCTCTGATATGAGCTTGCTTTTTTTATGCTGTAACAGCAACCACCAGCCTGCAATGTCCTCATATTTCCTGCCTCTTAGCCTTTACTTGCTCCCTGGCGTTATACATTGCAGTAAATTTATCTGTTGGGGCGGTGTTCAAAACATCTCCCACCTTGTTTTTGAAGAACAAATCATGCTCAACCAAACAGCTTGGGTGATGCTTTCTTGACTATGCACAGCATTGGAGTATTGGTCTCCTAAACGACCATGCTTTTTTTTTTTTTTTTTTTTGCCTGAAAACACGGTCATTTCTACAGTAATTCTTATTTCTATTACAAGACCAAACCAAACGTGTCTGAACGATTAAGTTTCCATTGTGCCAAACTTGTAAAATGCTTCCTATGATAGAAAAAGTCCACGCATTTTCAGTACATGAGGACAGGTACAAAGGTATTGTCCTTATGGAGGGGAAATCTTGCTGATTAATTTTTGAACAGCATAGACCTGAGGAAGTTTCTGCATGGCTGGCCAACCAGCCAGCCTGCTCCTTCTTTCTTGCCTAGTTTAGAAAGAAAAGGGAAATTCCCTTGCATGAAGTAAGGTAGTCAACTGATCCCCTGGCAAAAAAAAAAACAGAGGACAAACATTTACCAGTGAATTTCCACTCCAGAAGTGGGAAGGAGAGTTTTCTACAAAAATCACAAAGGAAATCTCAATGTATTACACCAATGCAGAACTGAAAACTGGTCCTTTTTTTTGTATGAGTTCTGTAGTATACCCTTGCCTTTATTTGCCTACATCAATATGAAAAGGAATAATAGAAAAGAGACAAGAGGTAGCTTAACAACCAGTAAACAATCCTAAAGTGTGTGGACATACAGTCATCTCATTTCGTTATGTCTGGTTTGTGTAACTTTCCTCAATCTTTTTGCCAAATAATCTCAAAAACTACAATCTGAAAGAAACAGTAGATAATGTCATCCGCGAACTGACCAAAATAACTCTGTAGATTAAATTTACCTGGGAATATTTCTGGAATCAAAAGAGAAATACCTGAGATGAAAACAAACATCTAAATGCAGGCTGTTTCAAGCTCAAAAGAATCTGTCTTTTTGCACTGATTCATTGTTGCGTAAATACCTAAAGATGTTTTGGGATATAGCTTGACATGCAAAACTTTTAATTAATTTTTTTTAATTATTTGATTAGGTTTTTTTGTTAGAGTGCTAAGTCTCTTGTGTCATAATGAAGCACAAACTTTGCTTTCAAACGTAAGCAGAGGGCATAGAAGAGTTTAGGGATCACTATCAGGAGCTGCAGCTGACCCATTGCAATGTGAAACTATGGAGGAATGCACAGGTTTTCACACTATCAGTATAATACAAGGTCGGGAGCTGCAGCAAGCAGTGTCTTATTATGCAAGGCCAGAATTTCTAAGCTATTTGCACGATAAAGTAGCATCATTTATATTTTTTAAAAACAAACGCATATGAATTTAATCTCCTCTTCTATCGGCTCCTGTTCCCTTTGTCAAGGCGGTTTGGCAGGAAAAGCAGAGGCAAATGGATTTCTACATGACCTACTTTACCTGGCGAGATATACAAATAGTCTACTCCAAAATTTTAGAGAACCCATTGAAAACACTTTGGAACGCACTTGTGAAAGAACACAAAGCCAATGGAGGAATCAAGGCATTTTGCACGTGCTCATGGAAGGAAGGCGGTAACAGAGATGAAACCACCATCAGAGGAGCCTGAACTCCAGCGCCGTGAGCTGGAAGGTGGCACAAGCACCATGACCGCGCATGTAGTCGTCACATAGCAGGGCACGGCGTCACCTTGCTAGTCAAAGTGTATTTTATTCAGCGTTTCTTGTACTGTGTAGTTGGTCACGGTATCCGATCACAAAATGGCTGCTGTTTTGGATGGCAACGGCTATGCGGGATTCAGAAACGGCAACACACGCAATGGTGTGGTAGCTGGGTGTGAAGCAGTTTCGGTGCTGTAGGCAGCGAGGATGGATCCCTGCTGGGCTTCCTTCTCAGATCCCTTCTCTAGCTGCTCTGCTGGGCACACCTTCTTCTTGGCCACCAGCAGCTACCAATTGCATGCTCCTTTTTAAAAACATGGAAAAAAAAACCCTCAGTAACCCAACCAGCTGCAAAATGGCTGAGGGCCGTTGGTTATTTTCTTGCTGCTAGTAAAAAAAAAAACAAACCCCAAAACCACCAATAAGAGCATCTAAAGCACGGGCACGTCGTTTGAAAAATAAGGTGGCAATTCCTCATGAACACTGACTGCAAAACGAAAGAGCGAGATTGATCCTAGTGGGCACAATGAGACCTCTGCAGCTTTTTAGGCCATTGCTGATACACTGGCAAGACAAAGAAAATCCTTTTTCCTCCAGGATTCGCCTTGTACAGAAGGGGACAAAGTGAGGGGAGAAGGTGGTCGTGCCCTGATGTAGGGTTACAGCAGTCCCTCAAGCAGTGACTACCCAGGGGGGGATTCGGTACTTCCAAGCACAAGCCGTATTGCAGGCGAATTTCAAAATGGAGCACGCTTATTGTTGTTTAAACTTTCTGAAGAAAACTGTAGCAGGCAAACTAGCTGAAACATTCAGGCTTGACAGAGGTCCTTGCAACTTTTGTCCTAATTTTACGAAATCATGCCCTAGCCTAATTTAGCTGAGTGTAAGGATTTTTCTACATGGAGGAACTGGCTGGTGTAATTATTTCAGTTGTGCCCACTAACCTCTCTTTATAGACAGTTTTACAGCTGTAACGATGCAGATGTTACGAGTTAGACCGAAATATTGTGCTGTTTATGCATTTCATTAGTGTTCTTAATTGCTTTGGTTTACGCTAATACAGGGTATCTAAATTATGAACTGTGGAGCATTGCTGGTTATGCACAGAAATCCATGTTATTAATATTCTTGATTTTGCTAGTTGTTCACGTACTTGGGAAGAGGGGTGCAGCTGCATGCAGCCCTCTCCCGAGATGATTAGTAAAAGCGCCAGCGGAATTGTGGATAGGTAACTCAAATGGTGAGAGCAGAAAAAGAAATTCAACCGTCATGACTAGAAAGGGCGCAGTCCGTCAGACAACATCTTAACTAGTCATTTGGAAATCTTTCTTTGCTATATTATATTTTCTTCAATTCAGCAATCCAATAAAACATTTTCATGTCCAGTGTTGGGGCCTGTGATTAGGCTCAACGAGGAGGTATGGTCTAAAAGACAGTTTTTATTACTTATTATTTATCACTATTCTTGATATTAACTCCTCTTCCCTAACCTACAATTTATCGTTACGCGGCAGGGATGAAACCCTCACGCAAAATTTGCCCCTGGACAGCTATTTTCAAGCAAATGAGTTGACAAAGGAGTATATGACAAGTATATGAAAACTAATGCCGGACTGCAGGGTAATACTGGTTTCAGCGTGTCTTAAGAGGCAAATGTAATGTTTTGAAATTTGACCTCAGGGACAGTTTTGTGTCTTTGGACCAGATAACTTGTTTGGCTGGTGCCTCCATGGAGTCTGCTTAAGCCAAAAGGCTCTGGCTTTCTTTGATTAGCCCTCAAGACATGGGTTAATAAACGGGATTTAAATGAACCATTGGATCATGCTACAACACCCTAATGCCAATGGCATTTGTAGTAAGTTCACACTGATTCTACATGTTCTTGCTCTGACGATACTGAATTGTCTCCAGGTTTCTAAAAGAAACTGGAAAATATTGTGGTCTTATCTGACACTTGGATAATCTCCAGTGTTGAGATTTTTAAACAACAGCATTAGTGGTTTAAACAAAAGAGCTATACTGAAACCTAGCTTGAAACTGAAACCCAACAGCACAATTTGAGTTCATGCTGACCAACTGCACGCATCAAATCACTTTTTCACTCTTTCCAGTTGCCCCACTGAGGCAGCTGACATGGAGATGTGCAGAAATGTACGTGAGGATGATTTGGATGCCAGGATTTGCACACATTTAACATTGATGAAGGCCAACATTCACTGTTTTTCTTTTTCCTAATGTTTTTGGCAAAACAGCTTGTCCTTTGATGGTCTTTCTTTTCGTGCTTAATCGTGCTTTTCCTGTCATAATGCCTCAAGAATTAATGGAAATTATTGTGAAAAGATTTATGAAGAAATTGATGCACTGATTCTAACTTTTCTAAGCTTTCCCCTTTGTTTTTTCCTGTTATTTCTGTAAATGCCCCTGTCAAAACGCTACAACCGCTGCTTTGTAACTTTTCAATGCAATATACCTTGATGAACGGCAGCATCGCGGCGCTCCCTTCAACAACGGCACACTAGGGGGACTATTTCTCTGCAGTGGAAGAGCACCGGTGCTAACAACCACCACCGCGGTCCCGTGCTGGAAGCCTACAGTTAAGTAATNCGGAGGCGGCGATCGCCTCGCCCCCGGGAGGTGCCACCGCCGGCGGCGGGGCCCACTGGGGGGCCGCCCCGCTCCCGCCCCGGCAGCGGGGGCTGCGGCTCTTTCGCGGGGACAGCCCCGCAGGCCACCGACACGTCACTTGAAAAGCGTGATTATCAGCAATGCTGCAGATCGATAAGCAGGCACGGATAGTCGAAACTTGAGTCTTATTTTTTAAGCTTTTTTTTTTTTTTTTTCTTTTTTTTTTTTTTTTGTGGGGTTTTGNTTTTTTCTTTTTCTGGTGGGTTTTCGGTAGGGAACGGTGCTGTGGCGCGGAGAGGCGCGGCGCTGGGGGTCTGCAGCGCGGTGTGTGTGGGGGGGTGCACCCACGCGGGTGGGCGCTGGTTGTTTCCAGGGGAGATGTAAAACCCTTCCCACCCTTCCACCCTGGTGAATCCGTCCCGGCTGCCGCAGGCCGGCCCCTCGTTGCAGCTTCTCACCAGGGAAGCGCCATCACCCCCCGGCCCCGCGGGCCGGCTCCGGGCAGGACCGCGGCTGGCATTTCGCCCCTCTGCGCGAACACACCAACTTGTTAACTTTTAGGGATATTTGTTTGTTTGGTTTTTGCTAAGGCGGTTTCAGACTCGGTAAGAGGAGTTTACTTTTGCCGAGTGGTTTTTAATGCAGTTTTCATAGGGCTTTGTGGGTTGTTCTTTTGATGGTGTGTCGTGCCC
>VZTL01049566.1:11771-34535 GCA_013400535.1 Scopus umbretta | reverse complement strand
TCATTACTGGGGGGGTGGGGACGGTGGGGATTTTGCAATCTGCAGGCTGAAAATAAAGTATCGTTTCTTCTCAATTCCCCCTTTATCAATTCTTGATTGGGCTATCGTGGTTCCTCTTTTATGAATTCTCTGGCTTGTTTATTTTAGGAAAAGTATTCGCAGTTGTACAAGTAGTGTTAGCTTTGTAAATATTGCTCAGTGCAATATGCTAGTTGTATTTTTGAACTTTGTTTTTTTTAAAAAAGGCTTTCAATAAAAGGTTATATAGTCTGGTTTTTTTTCTGCTTGTCTTTAGTCTTCCTTCCAGCTGTTGACAAAAGTTTCGTTTCTCATGATTAACTTTTGAGGCTTTTTGGAACATGCCACACTGCTTTTAGCTGTTAACAAAAAAAAAAAAAAATCATATTACATTATGTAGTATCTGACTGTCTCCTTAGCAGTATACAGTAGGGAAATGTTTATACCTTCTGTGGGATGAAAGAGACTGAACTTACTGTTGAACTCTCTAACTATCTGGGGTTTTTTGTTTGTTTTTTAACTGAGGAGAAGGAATACATGTAATTGCATTTTATGCACCAAAATTACAACTTTAGGGTTAAACTCCCTGAGGTTATGGTGACACATTTTTCTTCCTTTTTTTTTTTTTTTACATGTAAATGGCGGTTATTTGGGGTAGATGGCAGCATGATAGCTGTCTTTCTTGGAACTGGTGGTATAACAACGTGTAATTAAAAAAAGTTGGGCAGTTGTGTCCATATGGCTGGTGTATCATTATATATAATATCTGTATATAGTAATACAAATAATTCTGTGTAAAAACATACCATGAAAAAGAGGCAATACTAGGAGACTGTGCCAAGTTAGTATGCCAGCTTGTCGCTTCTGGAGAGCTGAGTTTAGGCCCCACATCAAGAACTGAATTAAATGAAAAGGTTTTGCTCGTTCTTACTTCGTACAGCAATTTGTCGGCGGAGCGATTTAAAAAGAGCAATGCTTTTTCAGGAGCTGTGCTTGTTCTCTTCTCTGAGAATTTCTAGGAAGCCAGAAGAAAGCTTTGCCTTCTCTGCTTTGAAAAAGGAGGTAATTTTTTTTGTCTTCTGCCACACGCTGGCCAGCTCAGGTGAGGAATCTTGATGTGGGGCTATGTGATGTGGGGCTCTGCAGCTCTACCCGGGGGCCAGGGATGGCGGCAGGGTATTGGGGTGACCTTGCCTAGCAGGAGAAAAGCAACCTTGTCCCTTTGCCTGTTTTCCAGCCGGCTAGCTGATCACGTGTGGGTTCTCCTGCTGCTTTATAAGTGAAAACAATGCCAGATAAACCCTTCGTGGCAGTGGAGATAGTGGCTGTCACAACCTAAATCTCCTTCCCCACCCATTTTCCAGCAGCGCCAGCCTTGGGGCAGGGTGATGGCAGATCTGCTGCCTGCCTTCCTCCGGGGTAAGCCTGTCTCCACCCCAGGAGGAATGCGATGGGTTTCAGTGGTGCAGGCCAGCACGTTCCTCTCGCTGGGGCTACAGCTACCACCAGGCTCCTCAGTATTTCTGCCTCAAAAGGGGCAGAAGGAAAGAAAAAAAAAAAAAAAAAAAAACCCACCAAAAAAACCCCACCACCAAAATAGAGAGTCTTTGGTTTATTTTCCTATGTTGTCTGGGGCCTGGGATTTAAAAACAAAATAAACGTTCTGTAGGTGTTTATTGCTGACAGTAGGAGTCCACAGGATTAGATTTGGGGTATGGAATAAGAATACAGGAAGCCATTCAAACACAGTTAATACCCCTGCCTTCAAATAGACCTTTGGTGCAATCAGCACACGGGAATTACAGTGCATTTGGGAGAGTTATTAAAAGGGTAAATGCACACGTGATATCACATGAAAAATGGATTTCAAGTTTCAAAATGGAATGGTATCACATGAAAAATGGATTGTAAGTTTCAAAATGGAATGATACCCGTTCATAAAAAAAAAAAGAAACGATTCTGAAAATAGTGTGTCAGTTTGTCATTTTCCCTTTGTATGAAGAGTAACTGCACTGAGTCACGTAATGTGCCAGACAAATGTTCCCATTCACACTTAATGCATGTTTTCTTTTACAGTTTTCTGACGTTTGTCTTTCCATGTAGATTCTTAAGCAGGATCAGATGTAGTAGAGAAGTTGCGCCTGGTTTTGAGATGGTAAAGGGGAGGATCGATACTTTGGAAGGACTGCTTTTTGAAACCAGTCAGACTCATGGACTTGAATTGGCGATTTGTCCTTGCATAGTTTAATTAAAAAAAAAAAAAAAAAAAAAAGGCGGGGAGGGGGAAGGGAGGGTATGGAGTGCAGTTTGGAACAGAAGAGGCTGGCATTTCCCAGGACAGATGAGGCAGTGGAGCGCTCTGCCACGTGGTGTCCGTGTCAGGAATGCAGGAGATTCCAGGGGGCTTGGAGAGAATCTCCCAGCTGTAAGCATGAGCGCTTGGAAGTCCGGAGCATGACAGGAGGAGACGTCGAAAATGTCATGTTGTAACCGCTTTGTTTGATTCGCCTAAGTGATCCAGACTTTTCCTCGTTCTGCTGACATGCTGGAAGTGTCAGAGGTAGGCTGTGGGCATGATCCCATCTGGCAATTCATCTTTCTTAGAAAGTAGTGATCTATATGAACTCGATTTGAGATTTAAGCCACAAACTGACAAAAACTGAGCCCTTCTGAATATGTTACTTGTTATATAATTCCATGATTTCTTGTGGTGCTCTTCATTAAAGAAAAGTTTCTTTCTTTCGATTACATGTTGTACCGCGTGATGTTCTCATGGTGACATTGGATAAACTTTTTGTTTACCAAATCCTTTCCTGTTGCTAAGGGAGATAACTTTAAGAAGCGCAAGAGTAGGTATAAGGTATAACAATAAGCGCATCTTCCTGAATCTTGCATGTTCTAATGCATTCCCATTTACTGTTTCTACAAAATTATTGCTGAAATGACTTGCATCATGCTATGTGGAGAAGTTTTGCAGTCTAATGACTGGTTACTCAGTGTGAAATAATGCCCTTAAAGCTCAAAGCTGAGGTCGTGTCATGCTCTTAGGTATGACCTAGCTAATACAGTTGTCTGCGTGCACAAATGAAGTTAAATTGCATAAGCTTGTCAGCACTGTGAAAAATAAGTTAATCTTCACTACTAAAGGTCTGTCGGCAGGCAGAACACACTTATACGCACTCAGGAGTTGGTCGTTACTGAGATAAAACCTGTTTTTTCCTTTCTGGAGTTTTGGGCAGGGGGAAGAGAAGGGAGAAATGAGGCAGGGGGCAAAGATAAAAAGTAGAGAGTAGCATTCAGATGACTCACTAGTGTAAATTGGGAAACTTAACCCTGGTTTCATCCCAGGGTAATTTTGTCCCAGGACAAGTAACTACAGAGTTTTCTGCTATGGCGTGTACGGTCAGTGCTAAGTTAATTCACACTCCTTTGCAATTTTCCTTCACCTGACAGCTCTGTTTATCTGTGAATCTCTGCAGCTCCGGGAGGGGAAAAAAGGAGCAGGAATTTATTGTCCAATTGATAAAGAGAGTGGCAGGAAGATCTTTACTGATTATATAAGGGAGGGACCGTCATCATTACATATATTCGATAGCATTCTTTGGTGGCGTTTTCTTACAGTGCAGCCAAAAGTGACTTTGACTCAAATCTTTGTGTGCAGTTTTAGCCTTGGAATGGGTATGTTAATTATGCAGACTATTACTGCAATTTAACAAACTTAAAACTTTTGCCAGATACGTACTGCTGAGAGTCGATCTAACAAACCGTGGAAGGGAGGTGCAAAGTCGTAAGCAATGCTGCTGAGATGCTAGATTCCTTCCAGCAACTGCTGGGAAGGCAGTGCTATTCCCATCGGGGTGCTTCTCCTGCTTTCTGCTTACGGGAAGAGGTTTTCCTATTAGTCTCTGCAACCAGCATCCGACAGAGCTGAAGTATATTCCTATCTCCCTTAGCTGGCTGGAAAATGAGCCTTCTTTCTGTCCGCCTTTGGATCCTTTGCTTCTGGTAGCTGTTGTTTAAAGGGAGGGCAGACGGAGTGCTCCTCTCTGTAGTCTCTGTCTGCTTAAACAAAATAGGGAATAAGGAAGACTGTGATCTGTCCTTTCCAACTGGGAGACTGAGCCGGACAGATGTTTCTTACTCAGTGCTAAGGAGGAAAGTCCCTGGCCAGGGGCTCTAGGATGAGGTTAAAAGGTGAAGAAATCCCACGGGGGCCTCCTGCTGCGATGATCGCTTCAGCCCTGCACAAGTGAGAGAAGATCCAGAACTTGTCTCTCATGTCCTTTCCTCCTCCTCCTCCTTCCTCTCACTGCAGCTATTTTGTGTTTATTTTCCTACTTTTAAATTGCATAATTTAGTCCTTCCTGTCACTTCCTAATGTCTGAATCATAGGTAGCTCTTCCTGCCTGCAGTAAACAAACATTTTACTCCTGGCACCTTTCCAAATGTTGAATTTATGAAGGATGGTGGTGGGGTCCCTCTGGCAATGTGCTTGGGAAGCTAATTCGCTTGTATACAGGTTGGATAAGCTGCTTACTGCACGCTTCTGTGGCCAACTGATTCCCTTGTCTTCCCAATCTTCTAAACTGATGTAGCTGCTCGGCTGATCAGGACAAACAGGTGAGTGGTAGCAGATGATGAAAACAGAGCATAAACAGTGGGTCACGAGCTTCTGAAGTTAATAACAGTAGCAACTAGGTTGCCTCAAGTCTTCCTGCTGTTGGTGTTGCCTCTTCTCTCCTCCCTCTCGTACCCCGCAAGTAGGTACACTGCTGAGATACGTGGTGTCTGCCATTTAACCAGTCTCTTGTGGTAAGTGCTGTCTGGTCTAACACTAGGGCTTTGCTCATTTTTTGGATTCTTTGACTGCAAGGCAAGAAGGTGATGCAGGGCACTCTGGGACACGTGGTATGCCTCCATCAGCCTGCTGCACCTCTTAGCCCATATTTTTAAAAGCTGCAAAATATGACCGTGTCATCCTCACTTTTCCTAGTACTACTTTTATTTCTAAGCTTTGAAAATCCTTCATTTTATTTTCATTTCTGAATTGACTGTGACTCCAGCATGAGGGATAGAAGACACAGCTAACACCCATGGGGACTCCCCACCTCTCCCAATGCACTCGCACTCTCACTTTGCTGGTTTCTGTCCTTTATGGGGAAAATTTGTCTCGAATTATGATAGACCAGCCTTGCAGTGTGCTGAACACTGCAGCTCCTACACTGCAACTACATGTGGAACTGTTAAGTGGACTTAACAGGCGAGAGCAGAGGAAAGATCCAGTCCTTGTTTTGGCAACTCTGCATTTGTCCCTTCCCATCCATCTGTGCATCCTCACTTCTCTCTCTGATTCCCCCTACTAAGATGGGAAGAAGGTGAGAATAAGAATATTTAGGACAGACTAGATAAGGTAAGAACAACCTGAATGTTATAATGACTTGTGAATTGTGCTTTCTTGTAAGAGAGAGAGACCACCTTCTTTTCAACAATTAAACTTACCTTGATTTTTTGACACTTGCATATAGCATGGAGAACATATTCTCCATGTGGATGACTTTAAAAAAAAAAAATAAATGTCTGGCAGGTTGTGCCAATAAAACAAAGCAACAGAATATTGCTCTAGCCTAGTTTAATACCAATTTCAGAAAAGACAGTTGAAGCAAAAGAACCCTGCTGTGTTACATACCATAAGAATGCCTGATGTTCCAGTTTCTCCTGGCTGAGGCTGCATATGGACAGGGGCATGGGGTTTTCCCTTGTACAATTTGTTCTCATCTGGTCAGTAAAGGAGAGGATGGAGTTCTTCAGAAAGATAAGTTTGAGAGATTTTTGGACCTGGTAGCTCATCTTAGAAGTTGTGAATGGGCCAGATACCCTTTCTGTTGTCATCACCTATGTATGCTATTTGCCTTTGTATAATGAAAGAATTGACATTTCTTTCCACAATAGTGGGAGGAGTTACTGATTCCTATGGTTGGGGTTGAAATGAATTTTCTGTGTTTGGAAAGTCATTTTCTTCGGAGTGCAATTTGGGTAATGGAACAATGCTAGGGAGTAGGGAAGAAAGAAACATGATAGAAGACAGTATCCTGTTTATAATATATTCTAGTCTAAGATGATGGCAACCTGTTTCTTAAGAACACTGTACCGTGTGGGAACTGAATGTGGAAACAACCATATGAAAATATCTTTATTTTGCCCATTTGTTACATGCATTTTGGAATTCTTGAAACTAAATAGTTCAAAGTCAAATAAATGCCATCATAAATAATGTAGAAAATACTTTTGTGTCCTTTGTACATTGTATGGTGAAAGTTTTGCTGAATCAGAAGCAAAAATGTAAGGGTTGGGTCCTGTAATTATAGTATTACAGGACCTGTCTACTATTGCCTTTAATTTAAGCTTGTAATATAAAGTATTTCTGGTCAGAATGAAGATAACGCTGACCAAAGTGTAATGAAACCCAATTTTTTCAATCATTTGCATTATTCTAAGTTGTCTCGTAATGTTCTACAGTATTATTTTATCAGTTCTAGTCAATAAGTATCACATTGATGTGCAAATCTTTTCATTTGAACTTGAGGTTGTTAAATTATACTCTTGCATTGAATTTCAGTGATGACATTATTGTCATTCATCTCAGAAGATGACAATTTTGCCTCCTCAAAGGATGTTGGGCTTTTTATGTCTTCAAGAAGACATAAGTAGTATTAAAGTCAAATCTGATGGGAGCGTTGTGTGATTTTTAGCAAAGAGTTAAGCAGTGCTTGTGTGAGTTGCTTGTGAAACTCCAGTAAGTCTCAGTTTGAAGTGCAAATATTTCTCTAGGCAATTGAACTACACAGCCTTAAGTTGCTATAAAACACCTTTATAGTATTATAAAAAAAAGTCATGCTAAGCTTTGTACTAAAACTTGTAACTCTGTGAGCGGGCGTAAGCCAAGAAAATGGTTGAGACTGTAGTAGAAACATGCTTTCCCACGAAATAAAATCCAGGGATGTAGCCACCGTAATTGTGCAATAAATTATCATAAATGTGATGTCATAGTCTCTGCAACTTTCTGAAGGGGTAGTCTGATTTTGAAATCAACCGAGTAGTGAATAACAAGCCTCTGAATTGGCCCAGACAACAGCAGACACGTCTGCATCATTTGGGGAAAGCAGTCATCTCCTCAGAGAATTAAACTATTTCAAAATAGAAGTTGTTGACTCAATGTGTTAATCTTGGCTTTTCATGAAGTGCAGCGTCCCACACTGATTAATTTATTTATTTTTTACCAGATTCCTAAACTACTGGCTATGTAGTTAAAAAGAGAGTCATTGAAAGAAAGTAGTAGTTCCTCTGACCTGCAGTTATTCCCCAGGAGCTTTCAAACAACTTCTTATTAGTCTGTGGAAAAAGGTCCCCAGATGCAATTGCAGGATTATAACTTTTGCTTTACAAGAGTAACTTCACAGGCTTGCCCAAGGGCGTATTGTGAAGATTAGGCAGAACACAACCAATCCTTAAGGTTTCAATAGCATAATTCAGAAACTTTTGTTTCGGGTAATTATTGTATGTGATAACGCGGACATATTGCTTGAACCCTAGCTCTGTTAGTCATGTATTATCTTAAATGTAAAAAGACAAAATGAGAGCGTCCTCTAAGTTTGTTTCAGTTCTGGATTAAAAATTAAGTATTGTTGATGAAATTATTTGAAAGAACATGTTGAACTTTCACTGAGGGTGGTAAAACTTACCTCATTGTCCAAATAAGTATATATTCTAAATATAATAAAGCACAATGTATGTTTTTGACCTTCTACCATAACCTCTTGGTGTGTATATAGTAATTAAAACAATTTAAACAGCTTAGGAATTAGTGACGTGCCAACAAAAGATACCTCTTTGCCTTCTGTCATGGTTTAACCCTAGTCGGCAACTGAGCACCACACCGCCACTCGCTTGCCCCCTACCCCCGGCGGGATTTGGGAGAGAATCAGGAGGGGAAATAAAAAGTAAAACCTGTGAGTTGAGATAAAGGCAGTTTAATAGGACAGCAGAGGAAGAGAAAATAATAATGAAAAAGTGATGCACAATGCAGTTGCTCACCACCTGCTGACCATCCCCAAGCAGCGATCGCTGCCTCCCAGCCAACTCCCCCCAGTTTCTATACTGAGCGTGACGCCGTATGGTATGGAATAGCCCTGTGGCCAGGTTGGGTCAGCTGTCCTGGCTGTGCCCCCTCCCAGCTCCTTGTGTCCCCGGCAGAGCATGGGAAGCTGAAAAGTCCTTGACTGGTGTCAGCACTGCTGAGCAACAACTAAACCATCAGTGTGTTAGCAACATTGTTCTCATACTAAGTCCACAACACAGCACTATGCCAGCTACTAGGAAGAAAATGAACTCTATCCCAGCTGAAACCAGGACACCTTCCTAGTAGGAAAATCTTTGCATTCATTCCTGTATCCTTCAGGCAAAAACCTGGGTAAATAAATAAGCCTTGCAGTGTGCCCAGAAGGTGATCTGTAAGAGGAAGGCGGGAGCAAAATTCAGAGCCAAGAGCCTTCCCAGAAAACTATCTACAGGTACATCTTCACGTTTGGGAAGCCTTGGCTTCTGCTTGGTTCAGTCTTTCTTCATGACTTCTCCAGATGCCTGTGGAGGCCTACAGGTGACCTTTCCCAAGCTGATTCTTGTGTCAATAGTTCGTTCATTTATATTTTTTCCCCTTTCATCTTTATTCACTTTAGAAACACTAACTCCTTGCTTGAGCCTCTTGTATTTAGCCTTGTGACACTATACCCTGCTACTCTGGTAACTTGATTCGTGTCTCTACTTCAGTCTCTTTATTCCTAAATGCTGCCTCTTCCCTTCTGACTTGTCTTCTGTATACTGCTATCATCCATGTTACATTTAATTTGGTAGCGAATCTTCTGTTTCCTTGGCAGTTGCCCTTGCAGTTCACATTCTCTATTCCTTTAAAATACACCCACATTTTCCCAACAATTAAGTCTCTTGACTGCTAGAGTTGCCTATTCCAGGAACATGTAGATGACATGGCCCACGTTTGCCATTGGGTGAGCACGTAGACTTTTTCCTGACAGAACCAACTATAGCGGGTGTCATGGTTTTTTGTCAGGCTTGCTAACCATACTGTATATCTCTAAGGCAACCAACTTGTTTTCTTCATAAATTCATGAAATTCGGACTACTTCAAGGTTGTATTTGAAGCCTTTCATAACTGCTGTACCTCTACAGAGACTTATTTTTCCTTTCTACTCAACATATTTATCTCTTTTTTTTTTTTTTTTTAAACTCTGTGCTAAGTTTGGGGTGAACTGATTAAACTCTTTTCTGAACTATTAGAACTTGAGTATTTTTTTCATTCAGTTCTTAGTTAAAGCTAATCTCTTCTATTATGTGTGCAAAGGATTTGTAGGTTATTCTATTCACTTGTGTATTTTCGTGCAATGCTCCTATGTCTGGAAGGGTAAGGTATGGTTTTGGACAAGGAGGATGTTCGTATTGAACATTTGTGTTACTCCGGGCATGTTATTTTTTTGATGTGTTATTATGTGTCATGTTTAAAAATGACAGTTATAATCATCACCACCACCACCACCCCCCCGCTAAATGGACATGAGTGCCTTATAAAGTAAAGTAACCAAAATAACTCTTTTTTTCTTCTGTCTTCCATCTTTTTGAGATTGTGTATTACCAAGGGAAGGAACTGTGGATGATGTTTTCAGGAGAGTTCACAGTGAAAAATGGTCCCGTCCTCTCTTTGCTTGGAAAGCATGTAGCAGGCTTTAAACGTAATTGCTCTTTTTTAGCCTAATCTGGGTAGAGTGAGAGATTCCTTTGTAGCTAGGGCTTTGCCTATATGGAGATCCATTAAGGACAGAATGGCTTGGATTTGTGCATAGAAACAATTGACAGAATACAGGCTGGAGAGCATGGGAATTATCTGTGTTCTGTTAGGAGCACTGCCAAGATAAACTGCTGTCTTCTGTATCAGCTGTAAAGTTTCTTTGTGGTCATCCTTCAGTAAAGCCCCAAATAGCATACATGATTCAGATTCCATTGAGATATAAAAGCAAACACAAATATGAAAGCTGACTCCTGAAAGAATGCAATTTTAACTATAAAGCCAAATTTTTCTTTTGTTTGATGATCTCACTACTCTAATAATAAAATAAATTAGGTTGGATGAGGCTCTGGGCAACCTGATCTAGTTGAAGATCTCCCTGCTCATTGCAGAGGGTTTGGGCTAGATGACCTGTAAAGGTCCCTTCTAACCCAAAGCATTCTGTGATTCTATGAAATATATTTAAGAAAAAACCAAAACCCTGAAGCCAGCAGAATCCACCACATGCATTCACTCATCTGAATGGGATAAAAAGCTTTGGAGTCTTCAAGTGCTTCCTTACAGCATCAGTCTTGTCTTTTCTGGACTGAGCCTCTGCCAGGTACTCTTCTCGCAGCCTGTGTCAGGCAAGTCTGAAGCGATTTGGAGCCGGGAGATACCTTTACAGTGGTGATATGACCACTGGGGCTACGTCTTTCCGTTTTCACAGGTCTTCAGAAATGCTCTGAAAATGCTGTGTGACAAAACAGAATTAATTACTCTGCATGGGAGGGAGCCTCTGCATCCCAAATGCCATAATGTAATCCAAGCCTGCTGCTGTCCAGGTAGTTGCGTGAGGCACCCCACCAGCGTCCTGCACGTACTGACGTAGTGCAAGGTACCAAAGGCTGCTGCTGCTGGAGTTAAAGCTGATCAGCCTGTATGCTTGAGTTTTGCAAGGACTGTGCTTGGGGGGAAAAAGATAGAGCTGTCTGCATATAGATGTGAAAGTAAGCTGGACGTGCTCCAGGGCTGTTTGTGCACTCTCGCAATTGTTCTGCTGCTTCTCTCTGTGCAAGGTATTCCTGGAACCGGGGGGATGGAGAAGATGATGACTTGTTATTTTCTGATCTTGCTAACCTGCAGTGTTCTTAATGGGAATAACTGGAAATGAAGAGGCTACTCAGGTGTAATGAGGTTTAACTAATGTAACCAATGTTTCAACTTGTTCTACTGCATGTTTGCTCTAAGGCTTGTTTACGTATTGTATAAGCCAAACTTGCCTGTCTTGTTAGGTGAGTGTGGTTAAAGTCTGCAGAGCTAAGTGAATGTACTCTAATATCTTACATAGCATTAACAAAATATGCCCCTGTGGTATGACACATTAATGGCATGTGAAATCTATATGCTTTTGAGACACACCTCATAATGGTGATATCGCTTTTTTGCAGATTGTGGGAAATCAGACATACAAAAAAAATTGTAACCATCCTTATGTATTTAAAAAAACAAATCAAAGCAGGGTGGGCAGGGACCTGGGTTCCTAAGGAATGCAAATGGAGTTGAAGATTTTCTTATTGATGGTCTTTGGGCTTGTTCTGAAATGAATTGAAAGTGTTTGTATTGATGGACAGTTTGTATCAAGCAAGGTAATTTTTTTTTTAAATATTCTTTTTTTAAAAAACTCCACCCTGCCCCCCACAAACTCACTGCCTTCTTGGTCTTTTGCTGAGCTTTTGGAGTTAATCATAGGAATATTTTTGGTATTTCATATGATATAGCTACTATGAACAACTTCTTTCACTGAGAAGATCTAGTGTGAAAAGAATGTAATAGTCATTCAGCATAACACTTTCACTGCTAAGGAAAATTGTTCCAGTTACTTTTTTTTTTTTCCTTGGACTAAACTTAATGAGTTAGTACTAAGCAAAACCTAGCAAAGAATTTTTCAAGTAAGCCAGTTAATCAGAGCTACTGTAAGTTGATCCATATTCTGTTAAACAGAGCAACATGAAATAAGTCAGTTTTTGAATGAAGTTCTACATATTATTTTTTTTTGCCAGTTTTGTTCATGAGAACTACTTCAGCTGTAGAACCTGGTCTGTTGTAAAAGTTTTTTTTTTATGTTTAGAATTGCTTTTTGTTGTCCCTTTTGAACATCAGCATGTAACATCTGTGTGTCTTTAAGAACCTGAAGTTTCTCAAACAAGAAAGTAGACGTTTCCGACAAGAGAGTCATATCAGAAATGCTATCTGGGTGAATTGAAATATTTCATTATAACTCATTGATTTAATGGTCTTTGTAGAAAACGGTTCTGATTAAATAGAAATATTTGACTGTTATTTGTCACAGTAAAAACTAGATTTTTTAATTTTAACATGAAAACAACAATAATAAATTTCTTCATAAGACTAAAAACATGGCTTGACTGAAACAAAACATTTCCAGATTATTTTTTCCCTTCTGCTCTCCCTACTCTCCCAAAAGGTTGGAAGGAAACACAGCTTCATAATCTTGGGGTTTCCTGATTTTTCCTGTTTTCATAGCCTTCCAAATGTGCATGTCATGGTTTGCTTAGGCTAGATTGTCCAGAGTTTTTCAGGGTAACTTAAAAGCAGAGATAGTGAGCATATACTCATGTATAACTTATCTTGTGGCTTGTATCTCAGTTTTCCATGTAGTTATCTAACCTCCTTAATCTGTGTTACTGGAAGAACATTTGTGCAAAACGCTGGCTTTTATAACAGGAGAGGCCGTGACCCATAGTGATTTTTATCTGGAAGCAGTGGCTAGAAGGGAAGATGTTCCCTTGTTTGAAACTTCCCAGTAGGTGTGGGGTTTTTTGGGTTTTGTTCGGGGGTTTTTTGTTTTTTTTTTTCATTATTTCCATTTTCAGTCCAGTTGTTGTGAGTGTCATGTAAGAAACCACAGTCTTCAGCCTACACTGATGTTAGCCCAGTGTGTGGGTACCACAGTGATGAAAATCTGGCTTTCCTCTGGGGCCCAGAGGTGACGGTGGTGCCAGCGAGAGGCTTGGAGCACAGTGAAGATGCTAGACTTCACACTTCTTTATTGCATTGTCTGACACTTCTGTGTGTCTTGGGTGGATAAAGCTACAGGCAGAAGCTCAGCCTTGAAGTAGAGGAGATTATGACTGGTAAACTTTTCTCTGGAGTAAAATAGACTTGTTTATCTAGAAGCTGGAGGTCATGGAGGAACTCCTTGCTGCTCTTACTGCCTTGAATTGGGAAGACGCGGAGAAGAATTGAATAATGTGGGCTGAAGTCACTATGGGTGATTGGATGGCCTTGTGTATTTACATTTGACATATTATAGTACAGTCATTCTTCTTCGTCTTCTAAAATTAGCAAAGCACAGCACAATTATAACACTTTCATGCTTCAGGATAAGCTTTGCATTTCATTAGTTCATTGGTTCTTATTTATGCTACGTCAGTTCAGGAAGAAAAATGTTAAACTGGAATAACTTGTTTTGAAAGTTCAGTACAAGTGTGTGCTTTCTTCATCTCTAATTTTGAATCTCCCACCTCTTAATGTGAAAGTCTGTTTGCTTCGTCCTCTAAGTTGTAGACTTCACTGTGGAGCAGCATCAAAGCGGTTTATTTGCCTTCAAATACATGTATGTATTGGATTAGAAGTTCTTAGTTGACACCCCACTAAATCGTCCTTTTTTCCTCCTCCCCCACGCGAATATTTTTAGGGCAAGATTTACTGGTAAAAATAGTAACAGGTTAGAGGCACTTTGCTTTAACTTGGTTACGCTTTTCATTGGAAACTGGTGTTTGTGCCTCTCGGTGAGGCACGGTGGCGTGGGTCAGCCAAAGGGCTGATGCCAGGCCAGCAGCATCGTGCCGTCCCTAGCTGCTGGCCAGCAGGCAGCTTCTTTCTGGTACCTTGAAGCTGCTCTTTCTCATAAGTCTTGGCCTTCGGTGACGGGGAAGCGGAGGGGTTTCAAACCCTTTTGGGAGGAAATGTGGTTGGTAATCTGAGGGCAGGTTTTCTTCTGCTCTCTAAACCCTGTGCAGCGTAGGGCTGAAGGCTGCTCCCCGCTTCTCCCTCCCTCCCTAGCTAAGACCTCTGTGGGGCCCTGTCTCACCCTGGATATCACCTTCCAAGGAGACTGCCGCACAGCTCCCAAGTGCAGCCGCCTGTCTGGAGCCCCCGCTTTTGGGCTGGCACCGCCGCTTTGCTTGTGCACCTTGCTGTGTCTCTCCCACCTGGGCTGGACTTAACGCTCTGCTGGCAGGAACGGCGGGCGCAGAAGATGCCCATGTTCCTATGGGAAGGCAGGCTATGGTGTTTATCTTCCTTGAATGCCACTTTAAAGGTAGCCGGCGAGGAATGCACGCTCTTTAAAGATCACGGTCTTGTAGTATTTTTATGGATACTTTGAAAGGCAAAAGAGCGTTCTACTGGGTTAGCGGGCAAATAAATGTGTGTGGCCCTGGGGCCTCGTGGGCTGTTTGAGGGTTGTGCTAATGCACCTTTCAGACAAAACCAGAAGGATGAGATAGTCGGTAGTCACATTTCTCTTCCTTCTGTGACTTGTAGCAGAAACCGGAGTGAAAAATGACACACTCGCGCTTCGGACCACTCTCCAGAATGTGGACACGTGCTTCGTCTTAGTATCTTTCCTTGCAGCTGATGTTAATGGAAGTAACCTTTTTTGCCACGCATTTTTCTCGTTCGCCGGCTTCTATGTGACCTTGCAGTGAAGTCATAAAAGCTTGAATCTTTGCTATCGCAATCCTTGCCATAGCAACATGCGTCATAGCCGTATAATTATTTATTTAATGGGTTTAATTATGAAAACTGGGAAAGGCACTTATGAAAACTAGATCAGGTAGGGGAAAAAAAAAAAAAAAAGCACTAGTTTTAAAGTTAAAAAAACCCCAAACCAAACATTTTCCCGATAACCTGAGACATGAATATTCAAGTTAAGTACTGGAGCCTTTGTTTTAAACTATTTTACTTTCTTCCCTGTCTGACTTTCCCTCCTTTTTTAATTAGGTTTCTTTGGTCTGCTGTGCAAGAACCATGCAGCTGCTTCAGTGATTTCCCCCCCGCGTTTGCAGACCTATAAATAAACTTCCTTTGTCATGTTGTTTCCCAAGAGCTTTGCTTCCAGATAGCTTTGCTATTTAAATTTTTTCATCTTTGAATTTCAAGCTATCATGTAAAAATAATTAGAAATCCTAAAAACAAGTGCTCTTTATTAGTCCTTAAATTTCAGATTGTCTACGGCTTTCTCTCCCTATGTTCAGAAATCAGTTTTGCTATTGACAACCCTTCTCAGAAAGAACTATCTACAGGAATAAAATTTAAAGTATTTAAGAACATATAGACACTAGCACGCTCTTAGAGCAGAGAAACTATGTATTTTTTATAACCGTGAGTGCTATACTCTGGAGTATTTCTTCATTTATTATCATCAGTGTATACACCAAAAGTTACACAATCTTCAGTGTCTTGCTGAATATACCAGTGTATACTGGTGGACTGATCCCTGATTAATAGTTGTTCCTTTTCCTTAATTCATGAGGGAAGAATGAAATGAGACAAATAACTTTGAAGTGGAATCAATAGACTTACTGACACGTTGTGAATCTTCCAATTTAAATCGATACCTCAGTAGCTGTAGCAGAAAAATACCTGGACTGCTGGCAGAGATGCCCTTTCCTGTGTCTCTGCCTTCAGGCTGCAGTGGAGTATTGAATGAGAGTGGGAGCAAGTGGAGTGGGAACATCGGAGCAGGTCTTGGCAGTTTAGGATTTTATAGACGGTTCTTGCTACAAGTACATTAAAGGCTGGTTGCGAAATACGACTTGGTGGCAGAGCAGTGAATTGTTCATCCAGGATGGGGCTAGAATTTCAAATTTGTGAACTTCTGGCATGGAGGGAAGGGTGGGGTTTTTGGAAGGAATTTCGTTAGTTGGATCGTGATATAAAATGCAAAGACTTTTAACTGAATAACTCCAACTTGGAAGAACTTTTCCGTTGAAGTTATTACTTGACTCAGAAGCCTTCATTAGTGAATATTCCTGCTCAGGCCTGATGCATGGAAGCAGAATTTCCTTTTTTGTTGTGTTTGTTCCTTGTTTGGGTTTTTTGGGGGTTTGGGTGTTTTGGTTTTGGGTTTTTTTTTTTTCCCCTCCAATGCTGAAATGTGAAACCTTTCTTGTTGGCATGCTGGCTGACTTAACTGCTTCTTTGGTAGTCTCTTTCTCACTGTGTAGGAAGAGGAGACATCCACTCCTCTGCTGTTTGCAGAGAGCTGTGTGGGACACAATCTTTTTTCCCTTGGAAAATTACTTTTTCCTCTTTATTCCACAGATGTGATGCAAAGCTGTGTATGGCACCCACAGACTGACAATAGTATGTTGGGAGAAAAGTCTTGCATTAATTGTTCCATCTGTTCCATTCCTGTTGTATCTTCTTGGCTGCCCATGAAATTCTGCGTTTTGGAATTGCAGTGCTTATGAGAGACCGCCTTAGTCTTGGGAGTTGCCTTGTGGCATCACTCTTCATAAGAGGAATCAGCAAAACCGTTTTCAGTAAAATGGCAAAAAAAAAAAAAGTACTTCTAAAAGTAGACTGTGGGCTGGTGAATGCTCGCTGGTCCAAATGCCATGTGAGTGACAGGTATACTGTTTAATGCGTGGCTGCAAACTACCTGAGGACCACTTCGCTTGTCCCCTAAGCTACAATATTGGAGCCTCAGAAGTATGGTTCTATCTGAGGTTCCCAAAAAAGCATACTTTCATATTTCTAATTAATCTTTACTGTGCATTGAATCCAGGCATAAAATTTAATGTTCACAGTATTACTCTGTAAGTTTCTCTAGGCCTTCAAAGAAAAAGCTATACCAAGCTAAAAGTACTAATACAAAGGTATTCAGAAGTGTGTACAGACTTGTAATGTGTGTGTGTGTCTGCAGCTGTTTTGACTTAAACTAATACTGTCTCTCTTAGTCAAGCACCCAAAACTTGGAGGAAACCTGAAGTGGAAAGTCTTCAATTAAAAATAACAGGAGAGCTGCTGTTCCAAATCACTATGCTATATTAATCAAATTGGATAAGCAAGAGCTATCTAAGGTCTTCCACAGCATGTTGTGGGTATTGTCCTGAGTTCCTCAGCAACAGTGACATCTTGTTGGTGGCTGGTTGGTACCTCCAGCAGATGCTTCTTTAGTAGGCTGAACTTACCAGGGCTCAAAAATTTGTTACTTGGGTCTAGTGCAGCCTTTGCGTTTGGAAAGACAGGTGAAGTTCTGACAGTGTCCCTTCTTCATAAGCTTCTCTGGAGCGAAGTGGTCCTCCTACAAGTCTGTCACCACCCAGAGTTTGTAGTTGCTATGGAAGAAGGTGTATGTATGTTTTTTTTTTTTTTTTTTTTTGTCTGCAGCAGAAATGTAGCACATCCACAATGGAGCCCTTTGCTGTCTCCTGAAATGACATTTTAAGAAAAAATGGGTTTGTAGAACAAGATATGCAGACGGACTTCTTTCTCTGCTGTTGCTTATCTCTGCTGGATTCCTCTTCTCTTGATGAATGTTTCTCATTCAGACAGAAGCTTTTGTTCCTATTTTGTGCTCTTAGTATAGAAACTTGGAGAGTAGCTGGTCTGCAACAGCAAAAAGGTTGTGCTTGAGAGGAGAAGTGGTTTACTGGGAGCTTTAGAAGTGAACCTACACCTGGTGAGAAGGGAGTGGCGGGAATAGCTTGCACCTAAGAAAACA
The DNA here is from genome assembly GCA_013400535.1 of Scopus umbretta. NCBI lineage: Eukaryota > Metazoa > Chordata > Aves > Pelecaniformes > Scopidae > Scopus > Scopus umbretta. The sequence continues at coordinate 16,929 of VZTL01049566.1, read as the reverse complement.
AACAAAAAAACCCCAAAAGGAATAGGAGAACTTTGTAATGTTACAGTCTCTTCCATCTGCCTAAGGCAAGGTCGCTAAATTTGCCCTTTGCTTCCATTAAGCTTTCACTTGGTGTGGGAAGCCTTAGCCTTATAATCCAGAAACTGCTGGAGAAAAACTGTTTCTTCCCTTGCAGTTTTTTTTTTTTTTTCCTTGCCTGTATCTTGACAATTAAACTGTATTTCATCAGAGGAAGATCAGATGTTCTTTTAACGTTGCAGCAAAACTGTACCACTTAACCATGTTTTGATGCATAATGTAATCAGCTTGATTGCTTTTTAATATATCATTCAGACCTACAGTTGCTGTCAGCTGGGCTGAATCTGTTCTCTTGGGGAATTTCAGTAATAGTTTCTGGTGGATCACAGCACCTGATGGTAACGGGGGTGTTTTTCCAAGTCTAAATGTGTCCCGGGGTAAATGGTGACCTTACAGGGGAAAGCTGAAGCAAGTTATGGAAAAGGTGTTGGGTTCTTGGTCTTCGCCTACTTCTGCAGTGGGGAGGGAAGGGCTGAACGGAGTTAAGGCTCTCTGTGCCTCGTGTACCAGAGAGCACAGCTGCACTGGTGTGTGACAGGCATAAGTGATGCTGGGTACATACCTTGCAGCTTTTCTCAGGTGGAGAAGCCGAAGGGGGATGGAGTGGCAGCCTGGCAGCCGTGCTGCTGAGAAGTCTTCCTTCTTGGGTGTTGGTTGTGCATGGCGCACTATGGGTCGATCGCTGCAAAATTAGTACTAAGCTGTAGCAGCGTTAAAAGTTGTTCGGTTTACTTTGCAAATCACAGCGCCAGGTCTCATTAAGAGACAGAGTTTTCCTTCTTGAGTGTTTTGTTCTTGAAAGGCTTTATTGATGGTATGAGGTGTGAAAATAAGGCATGCATGTGGCTGTGCTTTTTTTTTTTTCCTTCCCCATCTGTGTGTGGTAGTGTATCAGCTTTAATATGAATATGACCTCACTAAAATACCAGCTGGTTGAATGTGGGACCTTTTAATGTTATGCAGTCTTGATTAATTGTGAACTAGACAGGTTTGAGTAATTAAGATTTTCAGTTTTCTTATGGATATATGCTAGTCCTAGAAGATACAGGTGCTTCCATTTTTCCTTCATTTAAAAGAAGTGCAAATTAAAAAAGAAAAAAAAACAACCCACGTGGGCTCATTACAAATCTGCAAGTGACATAGGTAAGAAATTACATTGGCATTTTTCCTGCGTTTGCTTCCTTAAGCATACCATTATAACTTAAGCATTCAGAGATCTTTCTCTTTAACAGCAGCGTGCCTAGTTTTAAACTTCTGTGGCAAGATGCTTGGCTGCTGCTTGAATGAGTTAAAAATGGCGAGTAGCTGTTTTATATGCTGGGCAAAAAAAAAGTAATTCTGACATAATGAAGTACTTGTGAAGTGTCCTTAAGGAAAAAAAAAAAAAAGTTCTTTGTGTGTGGGAGTGTGAGGAAGGATTAAAAAGGAGACAGTCAGTAAACCCCCTCCCCTCTTTTTAAAGAAAGAAGGCTTTCCAAGTAACACTGGAGAAAAGAATAAATATCACTAATTAGAAAGACTTAAAGATGAGAGAAAGAATACTGTTTAAAACAAGTCTACTAACTCACCTCTTCAGGCTGATTTTGCACTGCATATGACTTTATCTTGCGTAGAATATAGATATTGGTTTCTTATTGTCATGTCTGCTTCTCTGGTCTTTCCTCCTCCCCTCTTTTCTCTGTAGAAAACTTCTTGGCGAGGCTATCGATGCAAATTTGACCTTTAAGTTTTTGACTGAACAACTCGTGTATCAGGAAATAGCTCAGAATGTGGAAGATAATTTATTGCAGGAATTTAGTGCATTTTATCACTCTTTGAAACTTTCAAGGCCTTTTAAAAATCCATCTCTTTAATCTTACTCTATACCATGAAGAAGTTCTGTTTGTCAAGCGTCCGTGCGAGGTGCTTGATCATGTGGCTGGTGCACCTTGACGCGCTTACTGTGGTGAGGCTGGGTCCGGTTGCTTTCTAAACACCTTGGTGTTTGAACAGTGACAGCCACCCGACAGAGAGGAGGGAGGTCTGTCTATCTGGTACGTTTTGGTGTTTGTTTTTTTTTTGTTTGGTTGGTTTTTTTTAACCAAGTTGTGGCCTGCGTTAGGTGGCACAGCAGGTGCCAATAACGCTCCAGCGCTGGTCCTGCATGAGCGAGCGGGTTTCTCGCTTCGCTGCCGCTGAGCAAGGGGTGCAACCCCCTCCATTTTCTCTCGCTGTCCCCTGCCTGTTGCTTCTGTGGCTGTATTAATATGGAGCAGTTGAAGTCACTCAGCTGGCTGTGGGCCAGCCTGTGCTGTGTGTGCAGCTTCTGTGAAGACCACTCTAACGCACGGAGCGGTGATGTGAGGGAGGGACAGAGAGAAGGGCAGCGCCGAGGGAAAGGTATGTCTTGTCTTTCTGTCCTGCTCTCTTTGGTGTATCCAAATCCTGCTCATGCGCTTGACGCTTCCTTCCTTCTCCTTACCAGCCTCCCTTTCCATCCCACTGGGATAATTTAACTTTCTTTCTGGTTAGACAAACCGACGCTGTTTTGCAAGCTAATGGTCTGTCTCCATTAAGTCATTAAGCAACCGCGTTTCATTGATGAAAGTCTCGTTCAACAGACTTGGCGTTTAAGGTCAGTAGGCTATCTCTCTGTAACAAAAGGGCAGGTGTGCACCTATAAGCATATCATACAAACCAAATTTTTAAACTCCTAGCTGGAGTTCCTTTGCACATCACAGATACTGGTACAATAACTAGAAGTAGCAACTCAGTTATCTGGAAAGTTTCTGTATTTACCTTTTCTTTTGGAAAAAATCAAGCTTTTGTGGTCAAGCTTTTTGCCTAAAATACTGTAGAGGTTACTAAACCGTGATGAAAAAATCATGTGAAAACTGAAGTCATCCTTACAGGGATTTTGTGTCATAATTCGATTAAACCCATTTCACAAGCCTAGAACTTGGTATTTTTCTTTGCGTGTAATCTCGGTCACTTTTTCACTTGGATGTAAAGAGACTTTAAACATGTGGTGAAACTAGATTTACTACAGTGTTTAATACGCTCTTCCTCGAAAGAATGTTGGTCGACTTTTAGAGAAAGCAGTTCCTCATAATATTTTTATGAGCTCTTCTCAAAAACTATAATAATAAAAGGGAGAATGTTTGAAAACATACCAGAGAAAGCTGAAGGGGGAAAACCCAGTGGGTTATGCTGCTTTAGAACATTTTAGCTTGGAGGGGAAAAAAAAATCCTGTTGGGGGTTTGCTGACCATCTAGATTCTCACAACTGTTTGAAAAAGCCTAATAAACAATTGACATAGTCTTTGCTGTTAAAGTAACTTTTTTAAACTTCTGTGATACTGCAGTGATCTTTGCTTGTGTTTAAACCTGTGACTACTGGTTTACTAAGGCTGTTGCAAAACATCTTGTTTCTTCCTAGTGCATTAGATACGTCTATCTAGCAAGTGATAAAAGAAAGTGTGCTTTTAAGAAAAAACCCGTGATAGGCAAACAGAAAGGCAAGTGTGTTTTGGGGGTGTCCTGCACACTGTTTCTCTCCCTGTGAAGAACAGACTTCCCCCCACCCCCCCCCTAACGCAGAACCTGTGTTAAAGAAACCCTTGTGAGATAATGTATTGTCCAGAGATACCTGGTGTTCACTCCTCAAGTGAACTAACCTTGGCTGCTGTCATGTTCCAGGTACTGGTATACTCATACTGAAAATAAACTTAGCTATTGCAGTATTTCTTCTTTTAGGAGTAATCTGTACTCCTAAAAAGCAGAGTAAAGTAGTACTGAATTTGCTTTAAAGGAGGGACTTTGCTCTGACTATGCCTTCAAATTCACCCAGCAAATTACTTAGCAGTAATGCTCATGCGAAAGGTTGTGTGGGGTTGTGGTATGTGGTTGGTTTTTTTGTTTGTTTTGTTTTTGTTTTTTAACTGTAGACTTTTGGATATGTGCTTGTAAGGCTAGGATCTGAGATATTACTTGATTTGTGTAAATTTCTGTATTTTATACATGCAGTTTTTATGTGTAACTGCATTTTTTCCTATAAGGCTTGAACAAACACTTTCCTCTGGCTCCATTTAACTATCCAGTTAAAAACATAGGAGAATAATTTGAAAAGTATGTTCTGAGTAGCAGGTCTCTGTAATAGCCCATATGAAATACAACACGGCTTTCTTACGCGGGTGTCAGGATCCGATAGTAATAGAAAAGGGGCATATCTGCAGACAGAAGTGAAATAGTTTCCAGTTACTGATTTCAATATGACTTAGTCTTTTTGTATGCTTAATAAAAAGAAATACAGAGTATTAAATGGCAAAGCAGAGGGGAATGGGGAGATGGCAAGGCATTTTTACCTTCTCAATCTGTCAAACCAGATAGCATAAAACTGAGTGTTGAGCTTTCTTGTGGCTTTAAATGTTTTCTATGTGCATGCTTCTCCTTGTGTATGTATTTTTAATAATAGTTCATAGGAGTACCAGGAGGATCCCTTGTGCTTTATTACAAATAGTCTGTGTACTCTTGGCATAAATACCAACCTTGTTGCTTCACCCCAATATGGATTTGTCATCAACAAAAATTTCTGTTTATGCTTTGCTCTTATCCATAGTTCTTAGATTAATTATTTGTAGCTCTCAGATTATAATTTCCCATTAAAACACTTACATAATTCCTGTGGAAGGATTTCTTCTCATTCTTTCATGATCTAAAAGCAAAGGAAACATGCATGACAGGAGTTGGTGCTTTCCTTTCAGGAACCAATGCTTTCTCCTCGTATTGACTCTCTTCAGTTGTTTGCTCTACAAACTTGGTTTTATTCCACATTAACAGCATTACAGTGACAAGATGGGTTCTGTCTTTCCCAACACATCCCTAGTAAACGAGGTAGGTATGTGTTTCGTAGCAACTGAAGTGGGTCAATTGGCTAATACCATGACAGCTGAGAAGTATCGATCCAAATGCAAGAGTTGTTACAGTTCGGACTCTGTGTGTTACCTTTTGTTGTCAGTGTTGATATTCCACATGTGCAAACCTGGAGCCAGTGTAGCAGCTGGAGTTTTGCCTGGTGACTTCCTTTCCTCGCCCCCCCCCC
>VZTL01049566.1:341-11755 GCA_013400535.1 Scopus umbretta | reverse complement strand
CCTCTTTTCCGCCCCCCCCCCCCCCCCCTTTTTTTTTTTTTTTTTTGACTTCTGAAAAGCTCAGAGCTTAGTTTGTTCTTGGAGCTACTGCTGTTTGTGCTGGGCTGCTGAATGTCTAAAAATGGACCAACTTTGTGGTAAAAGCAATAGCCTATAACCAAAATTTTGGAATTCACAGGTGTGAGCAAGAGCTCTTTGAAACTGCCATGCTACTTTTGGACCTGCAGGTGATAGCAAGAATAGTCTTGCATTCAGAGGATATTTCAGGAGAATTCCTTGCATGTGACGCAAAAGGGAAAGAACAGTGTATAAAACAGTTGCTTGAATGTTTTTGCATATGTGTTGCCCAGTGAAGAGCCATCTATGCTTTACCAAATGTACAAAACGTGTTCAAATTATTAAAGCTTCTTTTTGGATAATCCATTTGTGGAGCTGCTGGTTGTGCAGCGCAGAAGGGTGAGGAGTTCTAAAAACTCAACTGGCAGAGAAAAAAAACTTCTTTTTTTTTTTTTGTTCTTACACAGTTAATCCACCCCTTTTTTATCATAACAAGAAACGTTTTCTGTGCTCACTAAAAAGAAGACCCTTAACTTTGCATGTGGCTTAATTTTTAACTCCTTGAACTATTATTGGTTATATCAAGACCAAGATTGTAACTGGAAAAAAGGCATATGATGTTCTACTGCCACTAACACGTACTGTAGTAAGCCTTGGCAGCATTGAATCAGTCGGTGTAATTCTGATTGTTTTGATTAGTTCTTCACCATTTTTAGAGGACAGCCCCCCAGAGGCTCTTTCCGTTATTTGAATTCTTTGTCTGTTGTCAGTTAGTCTGAGGAAGACAGTCATCCTTATTAACATGAAACTGAGATGATTTTGATTTCATTCTTCGGAAAGAATTCAAATTTCTTCTAACAGGACACTACTGTGAAAACTTACTCTTTAGAACTAAGTACTTTTTTTGCATTCCAATTTCAGCTGGGCCTTGAATCATAGGCAATTCAGTTCAGTCTGCATCAGCTTTAGTCTGTGAAACTTACTCTCTTTTTTTTTTTTTTTCTGAATAGTTGGGACAGTGTGATCAATTTTTAATATGACTTAGTATTCTAATAATAATAGTAGTAATGAGGAGATGATGAATTGAGGCAGTCACCAAGTGTAGCAATCGGTTTCTTCTGTAAATGACAGTCACAGTACTAAACTACACCAAGAGCAGTCGTAGTCCAAATGAAACACATCAGTAACAGTTTAAAGTTGCAGCACCACATCTTGATGGCATCTTTTGTCTTCTTAATGGAAGAAGTTTCATCAGCATCTTACTGGACCGATCTTGTTCACCCATTTCTGCTACCAATTTGCAAAAGACTTCTAAGATTCCTTTGTTGGCTCTGAGATGTAAGATGCAGCTAATTTGCAAGCTCCTTCATTTGAAGCTTCTTCATTAGAGATAATGCATAATCATGGTTAATGACAGTATTTATTATAATAGTGTATAGTCTGGAGCTGCATCAAATAGTGATTTGTTACTCAATTCTGCTGAATAATTAGGTTGTTCCAGTAATCACCCTGTCCATGGTTATTTCTTGCAAGAACATCTTGTTTTGGAATATTTCCGCCTGGGTTGTCATATGTGCACCGATATAGCTATAACTTGGTCCTTTCTTGGAGACATGAGGTGCCTAGATGATACAAACCGTCACCCTGTTTACCAGCGACAACTCCTCCTCAAACCAGTTCAGCTGTTGAGTATGTTCTGAACCATGCTGGAAAACAGGACGATTCTTAGAGTTCAGCCATTCTGTCTTACAGGATCTGTCAAGTTGAGGCAACATTATTCTTCTTTTCCTTTATAGATGATGTATGTTATCTCCAAGCAAGACTAACCTTAGGCTTGTGTGACTCTGTAATGGCAAAACTTACTGTGCAGAATTTAGCCACCTCTTTTTCTATACACACCCAATCATTACTAGTGTTCTGTTCAGTTTACACAATTATCTTATGTAGATAAAATGAATTACTTTTTATAAGTATAATTTAATAAGCATTTACACAATAGGGTTTAGCTTAGATGACCCTTAATCACTTGTGATTCAGCTTCTTGCATGAGCAAATTTGACAGTACTTATTTCATGGAAAACACAGAAATGAAACTTTAAAATTAGAGCGTATGTTAGCACAACTGCATAACTCGGACAACTGTGCATCATATTGAGCAATGCCGGGAGGACAGTTGATTGCAGGAAGTCTAAAAATACTTTGTATAAGTTCATTGCCTCATAAGCACTTGAAGTGGCTGGGAACTCAAATGTATGCTTGTTAATGTCCTACAGCTTGCAATTCCAGGATTTGGAACAGAGAGCCCCTATAGAAAAAGTAGTGAAGCTTTGAATTTGCATTTAGAATAATGTACTTAGGCAGTCAACTGCCTCATCCTGTGCAAAGTTACTACAGTTTCTCTTTCCCTTTGTAAACATCTGGGATTGTGATAATTCTCTGGATCATCTCGGAAAAACAACAGGACGTTACACTTGCAGGAAATCAATTGTTGTTCTCCCTCTCCTTTCAAAATACACGTCCGCAAGCGTGTGTGTGCCCGTGCACAGCTGTTGGAAGATTCTTGAAGGATGAGCAAGAGTTGTTTTCTTTATGATCTTACGAGGTGCCTCTGATCAAGTATAAATAAATAAATACAACTGGCTTTCCCTTTTAAGACAGAATCATGAAGACAAAGTATCAAAGATTATAGCCGCATGAAATCTATACAGAGAGCTTTCCTACAGATGACCTGAAAACTATGGCCTCGGCAGTAGGTTCAGTAGGTGGTAAGGTGCGTGCTGCTGCTGCTCCCTCCAGAACAGGAGAAGGCACAAAGCTGGTCCTGTGTAGGCAGGGCCTTGCACAAATACACACGTGTTTTGGGTTTGCATGGCAAGCTTTTGGTAGTCGGGTGGGCTACAGGGGTGGCTTCTGTGAGAAGCTGCTAGAAGCTTCCCCTATGTCTGATAGAGCCAATACCAGCCAGCTCCAAGACGGACACGCCACTGGCCAAGGCCGAGCCCATCAGCGATCGTTGTAGTGCCTCTGGGATAACATATTTTAGAAGGGGGAAAAAACCAACCAGGGACACAGCTGCAGCTAGAAGAGGAGTGAGAATATGTGAGAGAAACAACTATGTAGCCACCAAGGTCAGTGAAGGAGGAGGAGGAGGTGCTCCAGGTGCCAGAGCAGAGATTCCCCTGCAGCCTGTGGTAAGACCATGGTGAGGCAGGCTGTCCCCCTGCAGCCCATGGATGTTAACTGTGGAGCAGACATCCACCTGCAGCCTGTGGAGGACCCCATGCCGGAGCAGGTACATGCCTGAAGGAGGCTGTGACCCCGTGAGAAGCCTGCGCTGGAGCAGGCTCCTGGCAGGACCCTGTGGAGAAAGAGAGGAGCCCATGCTGGAGCAGGTTTGCTGGCAGGACTTGTGACCCCGTGGAGGGCCCATGCTGGGGCAGTCTGCTCCTGAAGGACTGCACCCTGTGGAAGGGACCCACGCTGGAGGAGTTTGTAAAGAACCGTAACCTGTGTGAAGGACCCATGTTGGAGAAGTTTGTGGAGGACTGTCTCCCATGGGAGTGACCCCATGCTGGAGCAGGGGAGGAGTGTGAGGAGTCCTCCCCTGAGGAGGAAGGAGCAGCAGAGATGGCGTGTGATGAACTGGGAGGAGGTGGAGAAATGGGGAGTGAAGTTGAGCCTGGGAAGAGGGAAGGGCTGGAGGGAAGGTGTTTTAAGATTTGGTTTTTATTTCTCATGATCCTACTCAGTTTTGATTGGTAATAAATTAAACTGATTTTCCTCAAGTCGAGTCTGTTTTGCCCGTGATGGTAATTGCTGAGTGATCCCCCTGTCCTTATCTTGACCCGTGAGCTTTCTTTTCCTTATATTTTCTCTCCCCTGTCCAGTTGAGGAGGAGAGCAGTAGTGTGGCTTTGGTGGGCACTTGGCATCCAGCCAGGGCCAACCCACCACAACATGGTGTATTACTGCTTGCTAATGCTAAGTTATTTCATCAGGTCTTTCTTGGGGCTGATGAATCGGTTCTCCCTCTTCTTGCAGGTCTGTTTCTTCCATGATACTTTGCACCTGGAACAGCTTACCAATACATATGTCTTGTATCTCGTTTCATGCATGCACTTTAGTACTTCCCTTTCTTCCACAAAAACTGTTGTATTTTGTGAAATATTTCAAGTGTGCTTTTAATTGAGCTAAATTAATGAGACTGTTTTGCCATAAATCATACCATAAAATCTTAGGTAGTTTCAGTTCATATGTTAACAAATGACTACTTGGTAGTCTTGGAACAATGGTTGAAATCACTGTCTTACCAAATGTTGGTAATTCATAATTGTAAAATCATGTTGTTTCTGATGTATGCATACCATATCTCTGTATGTAACAATGTATAAGAGAAATTAGGGGCAGGAGGCAGAGTCCAAAAAAAGATGTTATCCTTTCTTTTCAGACCTGAATCTGCACTACAGAGATTAGAAGATATCACAGGTTGCTTATTAACAGCATCTCAGGTCTAGGGTTCATTCTGCTAGAGATCTGCTGCCTCTGAAGACTTGTCTAGGCCAGCTTTTTATTTTGACTCTTAGTAAGACAACGCCCTGGAGCTTGTTACTCTTCAAGATGGTCTGTCCCCTGATAATGGTTGTTCACTGCTCGCCTGTCAGAGTTGGTCAGGGAATAATATCAGTAGAAGTGGTCAGGCTTCCTTGCTCTGAGCTGTTTGAATACGGTGTGTTTATCGGCCTCTCTCTATGTGTGTGTATCTTGTCTAGTGGTGCTCATTTAGGTTTTTCAGTATACTAGACAGGAACTGCAAGGGCAGGCTGAGATACGCCTTTTTACAGCCGTGGTCTTGGCGGTGCCATACAGCATATGTTGAGGTTTGTGGTTCTCAACTATATCCATTGTAAATCCTGTAGGTGAGGTTTGAAAGCATGCTGGCCTAAGGAGCACCTGCACTTTCCCAGGACAGACTCTCTTAAATATGCAAAATTACAAAAACACCCAAACAACCCCAATCCCATACGTAATGTGGTCAAATGTCCATCTCCAGAAGCGTTTTCTCATCTTTAAAGTTTTCTGTGGGTGTAAGTTCCAGTATAGCTTCACACTCTGCTTCATCATAATGGAGTCAGAAGAAATTACTGTCAGGTGGGAAGATATTTCTTAAAACCTTCTTTCAACATTTGTGCCTATTGCAATGCCTCAGTTAGAAGTGTGGAGCAATCCATAGGTTCTGACCAACAAGAAATGTGTCAGAAACAGCATGTTTTCATGACCCAAAATGACTTGTCAGGCATCAAGTGTTATTATGGTCTTGTATACCAGGCTTGAGACAATTTCTTGATACGTGGTAGTAATTGGAAAACTGTTTTTAATTATTTTTAAAACTGTAGTTCACAAATCCCTATTTCCTGCTCATCCTGTGCTGCAAATTAGTTTCTTCCTGTCTTTAGCTCTTTTCCATTCACGGTTTGCTTCCATGTTTGTGCAGTTTTAGCATGCTTATAGAATACCTTGCACTAGGAAAAGTATTTTAGGAACTAGGAGATCAATAAGCAAATAAGCAAATTCAGGAATTGCATGAATCTATCACTTAGTTTCTACCAAAAAGGAGACTGTTTCTTTGCCTATTCTGAATGATAGGAATGATAGGTCACCTGCACCTACTGCTTTTCTCCCATCCCTCCTCCCCATTCCAAATCATCAAGAAAAATAAGCAGAAAGGTGAATAATGACTTGATATGTTCAATAAAGTGGGTTTTTTGGTTTTGTTTTTGTTTTTTTTTTTTTTTTTTCCAGGGCAACATATTTTTCTTTTCCTTTTTCTCCTCTGAGCACTCTTGGTGATTCATTGGTGGTTTACCATTATGAACAAGTACTTGGATATCTGTATGATGCTCAGACTGGGTTTAGTCAGCAGTATAGTGTGCTTGCTTGAGAGTGTGTGCCTTTCTGCTGTGAATAACAGAAACAATTGTGGGAAAATAATGGTACTGCTGATAAATGAGTGCCAGAAACCCAATGAAGTCTGCACTCTACTATTAGAAATGAATTCTTGCATCCTAATGCAGCTTCCCTAGGCTTTATGTTACTCACCTACCTGGGCTTAGAATTACTTTAATGGCAATTTTATAGAACATCAAACAGAGGCATTAAGCGAACTTAGAGTGCGTGGTAAAACGAACGTCATATGAAGTTGATCTCTTTTTGGTATTTTTTTCCACACTGAGAGTGCAACTTGTACTTTTTTGACTTTTCATTTAATTAGCATTTTGGATCCCTATGGAAACTAGCATAATAACATCAGGATCTTATTACAGATAGACCAACCAATGAATTTCAAAGTTCTAGGTTGCCTAACATCTTCCATTGTAGTATTGTCTTAGTGAAATCATGTTTTAACTGGTTGTGCTAATGACTTTTTGTCCTGGATACCTGTTGTAAGCTGACTGTGTGTGAGAAAAGGAGTGAAAATGAGATAATTATTGGTTTGTTTAAGGAAGATGTCCTTCACTGTCCTTTCCCCCCTGTTAAATTCTTTCAGTAGCAAGGCTGAGAGACCCTGAGAGGCATTTCAGTATTTTTCAACAGAAACTTTTTGTGGGGGTGGGAAGGAACATCTTGGTTTCAGAAGGCTGTTAGCAGACTTTTGGAATATTGTTCAAATTTGGAAACAATATTAAGTTGCTGGGTGGGACAGAATTAAATATTTAGGTCTACTAAAAGTGCAGAAGTTAAAAAATCCAGATGCTTGTGCATTGCCAGTGTTTCATGCTTACAGAGAGTATGTTGATTTTTCTAGGTAGATTTCAGTGCTGTGGTAGTGACAGAATAATAATGCTGCTTTATATTGCAATGTTTGGTACTTTAGATGAAGTAAAACATTATTAGAGATTCATTTTTCCTACTCTCATTTCTTTTTGAAGCTAAGTCAAATGCATTTTCCATCCTCTCCTCTGTCTTGTCTCCTTCTTGTCAGCAGGGTCATTTTGACGGAGTAGTGGAAGAAGCAATGCTCATTTGTATCTAGAGTTTTGATTTTGTGCATTTTTTTAAACTGTATTAACAGTTTAACCTCTAAATGGGGAGAGATCAGGTTGTGTAGTAGCTTGCCTACCTGTCTTGCTGTTTCAGTTCTAGTCCCTGTTTGGGGTGTGTCTCAGACCATTCAAAATTGCTTCGTAAACAGTAAGTGATTTTATTGTTTCCAGAAAGTTCTTGCTCAGGAGATGGTATTTCAAATGGAAAAGGATTTGGAGGTCTTTGCTTATGCAAACTGTCCTTTGGCTTGTGCATTTGTGGTAAAAATAAAACTTCAAAACAGTCAACAAATACAGTGTTTTGACAGTTGTTTGTTTATATATTCACAGAATTACTGAGATTGGAAAGGACCTCTGGACATGTACTCCAACTCCCTTGCTCAGAGCAACAGCAAGTTGCTCACGACCATGTCCAGCTAGGTTTCGAGTACCTCCAAGGATGGAGACCTCTGTGGGCAATCTGCTCCAGTGTTCATCCTCACAATAAAAAGGCTTTTCTTGTGTTTAAATGGAATTTCTTGTTTTTCAGTTTGTGCCCATTGCCTCTTGTCCTCTTACTGGGCACAGCTGAGAGGAGTCAGACTCCACTGTCTTTACTTCCACACACCATGTATTTATATGCATGGATACGTTCCTTTTCTTCTCTAGGCTGAACAGTCCCAGCTCCTTCAGTCTCTCTTTGTACGAAGGATGCTCCAGGCCCCTAATTATCTCTCCAGCCTTTCCCTGGACCTTTTCCAGCATGTCCACGTCTTTCTTGGAGAGCCCTGAACTGGACCCAGAGCTCCAGATGTGTCTTACCAGACTGAGTAGAGAGGAAGGATCACCTCTCTTGACATGCTGGCAGTGCTCTGCCTAATTAAGCCCAGGAAGCTGTTGGCTGCCTGGGCCCGTGAGGGAACATTGCTGGCTTGTGGTCAATTTGTCTACCATGGCCTTCCCTACAAAGCTGCTGCCTCCCCAAGCCTGCACTGATGTCTGGTGTTATTCCTCCCAGGTGCAGGATTTTGCATTTCCCTTGGTTAAACTTCCTGAAGTTTTCATTGACCCATTTTTGCAGCATGTTGAGGTCCCTCTGAGTGCCAGCGCAGCTATCTGGTGTATCACGTGCTCCTTTCAGTTTTGTTATCATCTGCAAACTTGCTGAGGGTGCACTCTGTCCCATCATTAGTGAAGATGCTCAACAGTATTGGCTCCAGTATTGATACCTGGGATATGCCATCAGTAACTAACCTCCACCCGGACTTCATGCTGCTGATTGCAAGCCCTTGAACCTGGAAGTTCAGCCACTCTTCAGTCCACCTTTCTGTCCACTTCTCTGTCCCATATTTCGCTGGGTTTGTCTGTGAGGATGTCATGGGAGAGAGTGCTGAAAGCCTTCCTGAAGTCAAGATCATTCAAATTCACTGCTCACTCACAGTCCCCTAAGCAAGTCATTTCATCAGGTTGGTCAGGCATGATTTTCCTTTCATAAATGCATGCTGACTACTCTTGATCATAGTCTTGTCTTCCTAGTTTGGAAGTTTGAGAAATCAAAAGTATTAACTTGGTATAACAGTAATCAAGTCTGGGCAAGAGAATCAGCATGATCCAGTTTTATACTCTGTTCTGGAGGGCTAGTTTGGGTAGCAGGGGTAAGTTATTTGTAAGTCTCTATTTTCTTATTTGAAATGGAGAGCTGTTTGCCTTCACTTGAAATGTGCAAAGATGATACCCTGTAAAAATGTGAAGTTATTGAACTGCTTGGATTGAGTATGCTTGTGGAAAAACAGAGGAGAAAATGTAGATACTTTTTAAAATCTGATGTGTTTTATCTGGTATGTCAAATGCCACAGGGTTACCTTTTGGTATCTGCTCTCTAAAAAAAGGATTGCTCAGCAAGGCAAGAGTCCCGAGTCAGATCCTGGCTTCAGTTGGGCCAACTGAGTCAGTGCCTTACAAGGCAGTTAATTTTGGATAACAAGATCAAAAGACTTTTTTCCCTGAGATTGCTGTGCTGGTTTTCCCCTTTTACATTCCCATTTTAAATGAGTATCCTGGCAGTGGATTGGGATGCTTTCAGAAGAGTTTGGGTATACTTGGTCCAGCAGAATGAGCTGATAATCAGCAACAAGGTTGTAAAGGCTTAAGGCTGCTTCATATTGTGTGTGGGGGTTTGATTTTTTTGGTCTTTTTGGTTGGGTATTTTATCTGAGATTCTTGGTTTTTACAGGTTGTGTCAAGTTTTAAGTGGTTCTGTGTATGTCCAACCTAAATATGACAAGATTACAGCCCTATGTACTCATGTGGTCTCCTCCATTTAATTTCCCTTCCCTTTCCTTCACGTTATTGAAAGCAGCTAATAGTAGAAGGATACACTAAAGGTGTTTTGGGTTGGGGAGACTTGGTTTAGAGTCCCCAGTCAAGCCGAGGTGTGTGTAGCCAAAAGTCATATTGTCAACTATATGTTAATATCTGTGCTTAATGCTTGTGGGTTTTTTTGCATTGAAAGATGTGTTGAAATTCTGGTAGCAGTAGTATTTTAAAGTGCTTTGGGGAAAGTGTAAGACGTAAAGCCAGTTTGATAAGGTAGTGCTAATTTAACAGCGATATCTTAGATATTTGCCCATGATTCTTGTGCTTCTTTGGGCAAGCTGCTTAGTCTCTCTTGTATAAAATGCTGATACTAGAGGGGCTTCTTTTGTTTGTCTTTTGAGCTGTGTAGTGTGGCTAGCTTTTTTTAACTGTGTGGCAACTGGATCCCTGTGTTACCTAGGAAGACATCAGAACTCATGGCTATTTTCTCCCTTGCAACCAAAGAAAAAAATATAGGCTAAGTTTAGTTTTAATATTTAGATTTTCTCATTAGCCTCATCTGTCATCTAGAACAAATTTTATTTGTACATGTGTTGTGTTACTTTGAGGTGGGATGCTTCTTGCTTAATGAATGGCATTAATTACTAGAACATTTTTGTATTGGTAATGGTAAAACACCCAGTGTGCTGTGCTTTGTGCGCTCCATTTGGTGATAACTGGGGAAGCTTGTGTTTCAGAAAAGGCAGCTACTGATGTTCTATGATGCTTTATGATTTTCCAGTGTGAAGTTTATTAACTGTAAACATGGAAATTGTTACACATAACCTTCATGTTCTCCATAAGGGAGCTGTTGTACTTTGCTATGATTGAGCACAGAATGTATGTAAAATTTAAAAATGGAACGTGGCTCATAACCTGTTGGATAGAAGTACTGTTAATTTTAGGGATGGAGCTAGCAATGTTTTCTGTATTGTCGTGACAGTACTTAGTTCACAGTTTCTTTTTATCCTGTGAGGTGGAAACTCTTCATGGTTTTGGTTTCTGTGCGTGGCAGTCATCTGGCTGTAGGAGTGATAGCAGAGTAAGCCGATTAGCATGATTGATACTGCTTGTCAGGGGACTGGCATAATGGGCTACCATTGAGATTGCATTGTGAAACCACACACAGATGAGGTAATCTCATTAGATGATTAAAACCTTTGTTGAGTCTACCAGATTGCAGAGCTTTCAGTTGTATTGCTGTTGGGAACTGATGCTAAGTAAGTGTAGTGCTCTCCTTGGAGTGATGCTGAAGCGGAGATCTTGCTGGGTTTTTCTCCTGAATAACAGTCGCAGCAGCTGGAGGCCGGTGAAGGATGTTCCATCTTTCTGTGTTTTAAAGTAAGATTCTGGATTATGGTGTCACTTTTTTTTTTTTTAAAGTCAGTGTCAGGCTTGTGCTAATTTAGTTTTATCATGCTTTGCTGTTCTGTGTGAAATTCTGTAATATTAGTGTTAAAGGATATGTTTCTGCTTCGTGTAACTTTCTATGTCCCTGCAGCAAAGGGGAATATCACAGTATATATTACAGTTCTGTTTTCATAAAGTAACTGTTTTTTCTGAAGGTCAGCTTTGTCTTGACCTAGGATGAGGTGTAGTGTAAGTGGCACTCCTTATCCTGTTCTCTGTCCTGTTTACAAATAGAGTGGCAGGCAGCACACGCTCCTACTAGAACTGGTGGTATACCGAAATCCTATCTGACTTGGTCATATGCTACTTGTTTTAAGCAGCTCATTGAAAAGCATTACATTTCAAATGAAAAGTAGTATATTTTACTAGTTGTGTACTTGAGCTTTGGTTTTGCCAGCAAGCTAAAATGGAAAAAAAAAAAAAAGTTTCTAATTCTGGGACTCCAGTCTTACAGTATTTATAATGCAAGTGTTACTAGAACAGAATTTTGGAAGGTCAAGACTAGTATTCTGAGACTGGCAGTAGCTACTGTTGCTGTATAGTCTGATTTTTTTGTATCAAAGAACAGCCCAGT
>VZTL01049565.1:0-27736 GCA_013400535.1 Scopus umbretta | reverse complement strand
GATTCTATGATTCTATGAAGGAACACCAGACAGTCTGTCCAGTTTGGACACTGCTTGTGAAGAGATGTGCGGGCTAGCTGGGGAGGATCCAACAGGGAACAGCAGAGACATGTAGTCAAGATGTTATATGAAGAAAGATTAAAAAAACCAGAAATATTTAGTCTGGAGAAAAGTGATTCCAGGACATCGGGCAGAAGTCTTTTTTACATCTACAGTAGCTCCACCAAAGAAGGAATAAACTGCTTTCCACAGCTTTTGCAGACTGGACTAGGAGTGATAAGCCAAAATGAGAACAAAGAGGAGCTGAGTTAGATATAGGGGGAAAATGTTATTTTTCTACTGTGTGTTGGGAGACCTGGAAATCATCAATTTTTGAGGTTTTACAGTAATAAATGGACAAACATACAGTGAGGACAGCCTACGTCTACTCGATCCTGCGTTGGGGTAGAGGGAGAAGTTAGCTGGCCACTTGAGGTCCCTTTCAACCCTATGTGTTATGATTGTTAGATAGTATTAAATGTCTTCTAATGTCCAGTATAATAACTTCTAAGTTCAAGACTTAAGGGGCAAATGTTAGAACAGAAGTAGAGGTAGAGGAGTCATTGTCTTGGAAAACAACCACAGAGAGATTGAGCAAAATATCATCAGATTTCAGCAGCTTATTACAGGCCTAGATCATCCAAAATGGCAACTAATATATCAAAATTCTGTAATTAACAATTCATTAAATTGGTTATTTTGTCCTATGGAAACTCACAGAGACATTATTTTTCCCTTTCATGTTGAAACTTTCCAGCACGATCTTGGCCATTGTGCATCTGGAAGGCACTAAGCATTGCTGAATGAAGAGGAGCAGTAAGTGAGGGTAGGGCAGCATGCCTGGGAGAGCTTGCTGCCGAGAAAAATGTATTGTCTTTGTAGGAGTGGGTTTTTTCCCCCTTATCAAACTTTCAAACAGATGACCCTAGAAATGCTATTGCAGTTCTTCATATCATTTTCTTCATTGTTTTAGACCCTTGATTTACAGTCAGCTTTTAATGGATCATCTCAAAAATGGCTTAAGGTTTCTTCATGACTTTTCATTACACAAAGAACAAACAGATGCGTTGGGCTAGAATTTTATTTATTATAGATTAAGGGCAACATTGCCTGAAATAATAAATCTCTGCAAGACATAACACAGGAATAAAAAGCGTTTGTGTGCTTTGGTCTGTATTTCAGTGACTGGAGAAGAGTTGGGTCAGAAGAGTCTTGAGTCTTCACAGCTGGCCTCCCAGCCAGAGTAGAAAACGTTTTCTGCTACCAAGCACCACATTACACAAAAGAAGAGGGTTATGGGTGCCTTAAACAGTTTTGTATTCAATTTGGCTAACATCATCTGGAGAACCCGTGCTGTCAGTGGCATACATTATAGGCAAAGGAAAGTGCAGATAAAGAGCTTAAATGCAGGGCTGGTGATTCATGTTATGTGTTGCTGTGTCGTAAGTAAATGGTATTGTGAAGCCTTGTGAAGGATCTTGGGAGCATGTAAGGTTTGTGCACAAATCACCAGAACAACAATATCTTAACCACCCGGAATTATAAAGAAACTAAATATCTTTGATTAATGGGCATGACCCAGGCTGAACAGCTCAGGGCTGTGGGATATGGGCTCATAAGTTATAAAATAAGATCCTTTTAGGCCTCTGAATTGATTTAGACCAGTTCTTACAATCAAAAGTCAAAAGCTCTGAAGAAATACCTAGGCTATTGCTTTCAAATGCTTCCTGCTTTTCAAATGAAACTCTCATTGAGTTTTCATTTCATTGACACAGTTCTTTAATGCGCCTGTGTGCAAATGTGGGACAAAATGGCAATTTTGAAGCAATTCTTTCTTATGTATGAATCTTTAATGACATATACAATAAATATATGTTAATCTTTTAAAAGTCAAATTATAAAATAACAGATCAAGTAGAATCTAGAAACAAACTCTAGCTTGGATTTTGTTGGGGCTTAATTTAAGACAAGCTATGCCTGGTTTTCAGATGTGGTATGCAATTTCCATTAGCTGCCCATCAATTCCAGCTGGGTTTACAAAGACTTCTGTGTCTGGAGCAAAGCAATTCAAATGAAGTGCTCCTGCACCTCTGTCTGAAACAGTGGATGTACAAAGTGAGGGTTCAAAGTGTGTTTGCTAGAACTGCAGTAATCCAGCCCAAGGTACCTATCTCCTGCCACCTTTGGGAGTCCTCAGAGTAGCAGAGGGAGGTGGTGGGGCAGGACATTTTGGAGCCTGTGGTGAGTGATGAGCCCTCCCATGCAGAGCCACTTCCTTGCCATGCAACAATTTTTAGCCATGGTTCAGATGGGTCAACTATATCTCTGGGATCTTACAACTTCTCTAGAAATATTTGAGCTGGTCTAAGTCTGTGAGGCAGCCTGGCCTGTTTGAATTGGATAAAGAAGTGCCGAAGGCACTTCCTATCTCCCATAGGAAGCCTTATGCTGTGTTTTGGAACTGCTTCCTCAGCTCCTGGGGAGGTTTGTTGCATGTGGCCACTAATGTTCAGCAGCCTGCTCAGGGCAGGGCAACATCTTCGTTAAGGGCAAGTTTTCCATCGTATACATGCATACACATCGACAGGCAAAATTAATTTCATTAGTCATGTGTTTGCTTGTTCCTCAACTGAGGAATATTTGTTGATAAGGGCGCTGCTGTCTGAGTTCATGTTAATCATTTCCCTGGCAACAGACAGTCAACATTAAGGCTATAGATACTTCCAGGAGGCATATGGAGGTCTGACTTTTCATGGTCATGGACTCCAAACGCTGTCTTCACTGACTCCTTTGTGGTTTAAAGCTGGTGAAGATGCAGTGTCTCATTTGTTCTCTGGGAGCTGGATTCTAGTTTCCATTTAGTTGGTCCCACCGTGTTTCTTTAACTACAGCCTCTCGAGCAGGATCCCAGGTAGAGGCTGGTATTTTAATCTCTGGAAGTTGATTTGCAAACAGCTCAGCTCTAATGGGAAGTGTCTGTTCCAGGCAGGAGGCTGCAGGGTATGGGGCACCTTGCGCTTCAGCCTTCCCTAGACTGTCTCTCCCAAGACATGTGCTGGTTTTATGATGGGTCTGTCATACAGTACTGAACTTAACTTCATCTCTGGGGAGCATTTTACAAGAGATTTTACTGACGTTGGTGTATCTGCTGCGGTCTGTGGGCAGTATCAAGTGGGCGCTGTTCAGTTGTATCCCAGTCCCCCCCCGGCTTCTGTCATCGCGCATCCTTCTCCTCAGTGCTGCAACAGCAATTCAGTCCTGGGAAGAAAAGTGGGCTTGCTGACAGCACCCACCATACCGGGGGGCAGGAGCTGGGGTGGATTGCAGATCCACTGGTGGAGCTGAGGGGGCTTTGTCCAGGTGCCGGCTGGTGCTGTGGGCACAGCGACATCGGTGGGGGGACTCCAGGGGAATGCAAATGTCCATTTGGCAATGTGTCCTCTGGAAGAGAAGTACTGTGCTTGAAATTCTCTTGTTTATCTCATTTCCAGTTAAATTGGACTAACATCATTGATTTATATTGGCAGTACAATCTAAGCTGCATGTCGTTGCTGCAGAGCTGTATTGTGCAGCCGCATTTGCGAAAACACAGGTGACATTTAGGGATTTTCTCAGACATAATCTTTCTTAGTAGAGAACAGGGCATGAAGCAGAAATTGAAATAAGCTCTTAAAGGACGAAGCTGGTACAAATGACTGACTCAGTTCCCGTGAGTTTCATTGGCACACCCATAGAAGTGTCAAAACAAAACAAAATGCACAAGCACTGCTCCGGTTGCTCCTTCTGGCTGATCGGGTGGAAAATTTAAATTGCAGAAGCCCAAGGATTTTACCTGCCCGTCCTTACCTCCATGGAAACCCATGGAGTTTGTTCCTGTGCTCTGTAGAAGGGCAGCTGGAAGAATTGCTCAGCTGGCACTAACCCACCAGGGCCAACGTTCAACGTGGAGGCGTGGGCGAGGAGGTGATGGAGAGCAGCGCCGAGGAGCCCACTTGGAGGCCCATTGAGTGTACGGTCAGGTGGAGCATGCCATCTGCCCATCCTTGTTTCCTTGTTCCCATCAGCTGTCCTGCAGTGTTTGTTCCCCAATCTTTAGGCAATTATGCTTGTTGGACACAGAGGAAAAACATCTGCCATTTCTATGCAGATTAACTGCTTATCATGCTGGGCTTTAAATACCTTCGAATGCTATTTTCTCTTTCTATCTTTCCAGTCTAGCTAAATTATTGAAAAAATCTGTCAAATACTTTCACACACGCGTTTGGCCTTAATTAAGGAAAGAGGAGTTTTTTAATTGATTTTAATATTATATTACAAGTACAAAGCATTTCCAGCAGCCTGTCACAGGAAGTCTAGCACAAGAGTAGCTGAGGCTCTATGCTTCATTTTCTGTTGGTTTCAGTCCAGATCTCTAAGGAAATAGGATGTCTGTGAAAACACTCTGTGTCCCCAGTTAATAAATGTTGAATCTTCTGGATATTTCAGCCAAAGTTGACAAGGAGGAGAAGGATCAAATGTTGACTTATGGGAAAGTGTGTGTTGGGAGCTTACCCTTGGATATTAGTGTTCATCTGCTCACGGCATGACTTGATCTTAATTCTTCTCTTTTTCCTTTCCGAGATCCTGTACTGCACAACCCACTGCCAAAATAATGTTTTACAGTTTAGTGCTGAAGGCAAAAACTAGCTTTTTCTTAAAAAAAAAAACCCAAACCAACCAACCAAAAAAATTTGGTGCCAGCCTTTATAAGGCTCAATTTAATGCCCTCGGTTGTGTCCTTTCCCAGCAACAGACCTACCTGCACGTAGGTGAATTTTCCAGAAAATAATTTTCAGTAGCCAATGGTTACTTGGAAGTGTTTTGGAACTTTTTGCTTTTTTCAATAAAAAAATACTGAGAGAAGATGCTTGATGTAATGTAATGTCTTCCAAGTGTTGTATGTAAAAATTTTTATTTTATCTCTCTCTCCCCCTCCCTAGAACGGTGCAGTGATTTGTAATACATTGAGATTTTTTTTTATCCCTGTTTTTTTTTTTTTCCAGATTGAATTTCAGCTCCAGATTAAACTCCTGAGAATAAAACATAATAGAATCATATAAACATAGACTGTTTTGTGTTGGAAGGGACCTTTACAGGTCGCCTAGTCCAAACCCCTGCCATGGGCAGGGACATCTTCAACTAGAGCAGGTTGCTCAGAGCCCCATCCAACCTGACCTGGAATGCTTCCAGGGATGGGGAATAAGCTCAGTGTGAGGAAAACTGCAACAGCAGATCTAGAAAAGAACAGATTTTACTCAGTTGCTTGTGTTGATGATTGCAGCAGAGCCCAAATAAGTCTGTATCATGGCCAACATAAGTCTAGAACAAAACACAGCTGCAGGTTTTGGCTTCCACTTAGAGCAGAGCTCCGTAAAAGAAGAAATAGGGGACTGAGAAATATTAAAGGCAGTAATGGGCCAAAACCAGTCTCAGTGAGATCCTCCTGCAGTGAGCAAAGCTATATCAGGGATGAATTTGACCTCGTTAGCTTATGTAGACACTTCTTGTCTAGAGCATGGTTGTGAAGTGGTGCGAACCGAGTGTTCGCTGCTGGCCGATGCTCCCCCACCGCGCGCAGATTGGATGCAAATATAAGCAGCAGGTGCTCATACCATTTCTTCTCGGCTGTTGAAGTATTATCTTTGCTTGAGCGAGAAGCACTTTCTTCTTGTCATTGCGCGGCGTATTTAGGGCACAGACAGTGGGTGTACAGTCAGAAAGGTTTCCTAATGTGTTGCTGTTAGCGAGTCATTAATGTTACCCTCAGCATCCCCTCAATCAATGCGGGATGGTGTTTCAAAGGAACCTAAAAATTAATGTGCCCAAGCCCTCCTGACATTGCATGGAAGCAGGTGCTAATTCCCTGGCTTCCTTGAACCACTCCAGCCTCACGGAATGCCTGTTCAGACTCATAAGAGCTTTCCCATGTAGAGAGTTTGCTTTCAGTCTCTGTTTATACCTGTGTGAAAAGTGGTGTAAATAAACTGTTAGACTAATAAATACTTGGTGTTCATTTTATTAGAAGAAACCAAATAAATGGATACCCAGAATCAAGGCAAATCGATTTGCTGCTGTTGTTCTTACAGACCAAGAGATGTTGTTTTCAAAATCTAAAATTCATTGAAATCCCTACAGTACTGGCAAATCATTTATTTTCTTATTAATGAATATTGTTTATTCTCTTAGTATCAGAGCTCTAAATGAACAAAACCACTTACAAAGAACAGCGTGAAATGCGCATGATTTAAATGCTGGTGTTATGAGGTAATGGAAACCTTGTCCCAAGCTCCTAGAAAACAAAAGCATCGTCTCCCTTGGTTCCTGTAAGCTTTGCATCAGGACTCAGTTGCATAGCTTTTATTGTCGCGGAATTTCATTCCTGATTAACAGGTGTGCATTTATGGGGTCCCGCTGTTTCGTGGAATATATTGTAGCGTTGTATAGAAGCTGTAATCATGTTATATTGTAATCCACAAATGTTAATCAGGCAATTCTTAGTTTTACAGGTCCAAAATGAATTCTAGGTCTCATAGCATCTTTACAAAAATTGTTGCAATAACCTTCAAATCTTTAACAGCAACCCAAAGAAGGTCTGTGACATTTAAGGTTTTTCTCCAGTGGCTGACCCATCAACAACAAAAAAAAATCATAATAAAGCAGAGCTCCCATCCCTCTCATATGATGATACCATCGCATGGTAAGTCATCTCATGGGGGGTCTGACTGCCCTAGTCTTGTGAGGCAGCCACGTACTGAGCTGTACCTGAGGACCAGTCTGAAGCCCTCGGTGAAGAACTCATGGGCACTCCATGCTGCACCACTGCAGCTTCAGTGCTTTGGTCAGGAGAAAGGGACATTGGAGCAGAGCGGGATGGTGTAAAGGGGACACCATGTATGGAGTTCCTTCATCAATGGTTTCTAGAGAATCGTATGGTTCTTTTTATAGTATTTTGTGTCTGTCAAAGAGTGACTTTTCTCCTATAAGGACCAGAGGTGAGGATTCTCATGTCCTAGTGTTATTCCCATAGCTGATAATTCTTCAACCTTCTTTGCTGGTATAGGGCTCCTGCCTAGGATAATGATTTGGTCCCTGGCAGTTAAGGAGGCTGTGTTTGCACTGTAATAGTAACCTGTCCTGAATATTTTGCTGCTGTAATCTGATGGCTTCAACACTGTTCCTTTCAGTCCAAAACAAAACAGGTTCTGGCCCCCGCCCCCAATGCTCTATGTTCATTATTCGTAGCAACCCAGGCTGCACCCTGTACAAAAATTGAAGCGTGGAAGTATAGCTCAGTTTTCATTCACATTCTTGCTGTAATTGTGCTTTACTTTCACCCTTATCAGAAACCTTAGCATAACGGTACAAAAGCAATAATCAGGCAGAGGGATGTAGGCAGATTGAGGCAATATTAATATGTGAACTCATTTGTGCTATGGTTTAAAGGGTATCTTTCACCTTGTATGAAGAAGTCATGAGGTCCATGACAAGGAGAAGAGGAACACAATGCGGTAATTGGACCCCGGTAATTGGATTAGGTAACTGGTGCCATGGCCAGCAGAATTCCAGCTCATAAAGATCGCACACAAAGGAGCCAGACTGAGCCAAGACAAAAGATCAGTCTTCCACAGTTAATGAGTAAGGAGATATAAAAAGTTTTGTTTCCTAAGCACATCCATTTAAAAAGTTCAAATGAGAGCTGCACAGTTGGGTGGAAATGTAAAAGGATTGTAGAGCTTTTGAGTAGACCATGAAGATGGATAGCACTAAGAGCTACAGCTCTTTGGAAAGAAGTTTGGAAGAGTATCCTATCAGAAAATGCATTGCCTGTAAATGGAAACTGTTTCTGAGAATTCTCTAAGACTGTCAAAGGATCCCCCTTTGCTCCAAAAATGGCAAAATATTTTGAGTTTAGAAATGCCTTTTCATTCAGAGTGACCCAGTAAGAAAGATAGCACTGTTTCAGTATTGTCAAAATGAAATTTTTTCCTTGATCCCAAACACGTGTTAAATAATTAGGTCTTGAAAACGCTGGAAACGTCTAGGTTTGTGGCAGGTTGTTGCAAATGGCAAATCTCCCTCAAGAAGCAGAATTTTTGTCCTCTATAACACTGATTATCACGTTCACGTCCACGCCACCATGTCTGCTCATATCCATCCCTTTCCCACATCAACTGTTTTGTCACCAGGGAGTTTTGACAAAGAGAGCAAGGGACTTGCCCAGGATCAGCCTGCTCGCATTTTCAAGGCTTCCTTTGCAATCGTAACAGCTAGAGCCGAGTTTTTATTTGTCAGCTTGATGTTCAAGGTTGCTTGTTGTTGTTCAAGGTTGCCTTGAGGTTCCATTAGCACAGTTTACGTAGCACCGTCAGCATCAAGTCACATCTGTCTGATGTCAGAGAGATACCATTAAACTAAACAGCCTAGCAGGAAAGGTTGCATGTGTTTAGGAAAGTGAGCAGGTGTGTATAGGGAGCACTAGTTACTTAGTGCAGCTAATTTACCGCTTGATTCAAGTCAAGGAACAAAAAGGTCACATAAATGAGAAAGTGCTCCATCTGTTTTTATTATTCTCCAAGTCCAGCGCTGTGCTTTGTCGTGTTAAATTATATGCAGCAAGCCCCTGACAAAGGAGATAAAACAATTCATTTGCCATTTGAGGTAGACTGTTTTTGTTGTGAACAGTTTGATGGGCTGACATTGACGGTTTTCCCGAATTTAAATCTTACAGGCACCCTGAGGTTTTCTCAACACGACTCAATTACTAAACCTGAATTTTAAGTAGAATCCCTTTATGTGGCAGTTGCCATTGAACAGTGTCATGGGTAGGGGTGGAAGCTCCGAAATGTCAAGTTGTCCCTAGGAAAGGCTCTAAAACAGGGATAAAGCGGGACCGCATATGTTTCCCGACCCACCGCAGCCAGGAGCTGCTGACAGAAGCAGGTGTCCACTATGCTGGCTCGTCTCTTCCTCTTTCCCAGATTTTCTCTTTTGGAAAATGCTTAAAGTTCACATAAATTATTCTTTTGGCAAAGTCTGACTCGGGGATGATTGAATCCATATAGTGATAATATTTTAAGAAAGAGAATAATCCAGATGCAACGGTGTGGCGCATCCCGCAGAAACCTGGTTAGGGAGTGACAGACGTATAAAGGAAACGATGGCAACCAGTTCTGCAGAACACGATGCCTGGCCACCTGCTGACACTTTGCTCCCCAGTGTCCCCGTGCTGACAGGACCCCAGACCCTCAACCACATCCCTTAGCAAGCTCTGGGCAGGAGACAACACAAGCCCCAGCTGGTTCACAGAGTCCTAGGTGCCGATTAGCCTGCCCATGTCATGCTAATGGGCCTTTTGGCAGCTGCCAATATAATGAGTGAGTTTTTCCCGTGCTTGCCTCCATCTGGGCACCACTTTTGAGCTCTTTCTTCTTCAGTCACTGATTTTCACCAAAAGTGTATGGACTTTGTACCTTTGATCCTCCTATTGTCCTTTTGTGTTTCGTATGAAGGAGTCCAAAGCAGGGGGCTGACAGATGGCAGCGGGGCAGGCTACACAAGCGCTTTAGCTTCATCTCCTCAAAAAGTCTATAAACAGGAGCAGAACATATGCAGCGGGAGATGAAACCTGCTTGGGTGGCGCTGGGACTGTCCCCTGCGGGGCAGAGGGACCACTCGAAGCAGGGGAGCAGAAAAGCACCTCCTGAGCGTGTCTGGGTGCAGCTGCCCCACGCAGGCACATCCGCAGCACCCAGGGGTGCTGTGTGTGCTCCGTTCTCCCCCAGCTGTGCGCTTCCCTGCCAGATGTGGTGCATGGCTGTGCCGTGCAGCCCCGGGCCTGCCAGGGGCACCGAACAGGCTCCGCTGCCAGGGTGTCTTTATTTCTTCTCTCTTTTCTCTGATTTTCGTTTTTCATTTGTCCAGTGAGCCAAGGGTGTAAAGTACAATGTGAAAAAATGGGATAACATCCTTATCCAAGCTTTTCCAGACTTTGCTGCTTAAATAAATGACCAAATGTTAATAATTTTCCATCCTGAAGTCTCATTTTTTTGTATGAACAACTTTTATTGAAAAAATAAGGAACAAGAAAATGTGATCAGATCTTCTAGCTGACAGCCCTCATCAACAATCTTAATATTTTTCTTTCTTCTTAGCATCCCCTTCGCCTTCTGTCTCTCTCGCCCACCTCTGTCTATACCTGTCTCGTATTTTCACCAAATGACCAATCTGCCCATTGCTCCCCACCGGCTCCCGCACCGTGCCGCGCACAGGGACTGGGGACACATTCACACCTGCTGTGTGAAACGCGTGTGCAGGAGCCCTGCTGTCAGTGGAGGTCACCTCTGGACCTTGGGTACCATGTCCTGGGTTACGAGCCTACAACTATGCCCTGTGTGCCTTGATGAGGATGAAGCCCACTGGCTGAGCAGGGCCACAGTGTCCTAGTGTGTCCGTGAGAGCTGTGGGACAGACCAGCAGATGGATTTGTGAGCTCTTGGCCGCCTCCACCGATGCTTTGCAAGAGGAGACTCTGCAAGCGTTGCAGCTCCAGGAGGAGCTCCACCAGTGACAACACGGCCATGTCTGACTGCCCTTTCCACTCGGTGCACCTGGAGTTAACGGTTTACATCTGAACAGTTATGGTTCCCAGTTAATAATAATTTTCTTCTCCAGGAGACACCTTTTTCATCTGGTTTCTCTCCTTGCTCTCCCCAGGCTTGCTGATGGTCTGCCATCCTCTTCTGTGATGGAAGTTGCTACCATGACTTTTTGCAATTTTTGACCCGTAAGACTCTGTCCTCTATTGCCCTAATACATAGTTCATCTCTCTTATCTCTGGCTGTGACATATAAGCCCGCTCCCTCTGAGCCTAGAGTGGTACATTTTAACCAATCTTTATAACCAGTCGTTCAGCCCTGCTTATTTTTAAGATCCAGCTGTGTTTCGATTAAATCCATCATGTCGCAGGCATTCTTGGCTGAACATTCAATCCTTTCTTCACCTCCATACCAATTTCCTTACTGATCCTTTTGGCCTTTAAAATGTGTTTGCCCAGGTAGCTTGCTATGGAAGTTTCCCTCTCTGATTAAGGTTTCTCTTCTCTCCTACTGAGGGCTGTTTTATTTTATTGACTCCCATGGAAATTCTTTGGAGTGCTCAGGGGCCACCATAACCACTGCGTTACATACACAGTTACGTACAGTGTGTATCTAAGGCAGGGGGGTCAGTCTAATGTGAAGCTATAAACTTTATTTAGGCTGCAAGTGTTGGCTAATTAAACACACCAAAGTTCTGCAGAGTTTTGTGTTGGTGAAAGCAGAGATTTGAGTCCCGTACCTTCCTTGATTTACCAGTCTTGCTGAGCTGTAGGAAAGACCCTTAGTTTTGCTTCACAGAAAGGACATTTCACTCCTCTCTGTGGATTTTCCACTGTCAGTAGCCAATTCCTTTCTGCTCCTGCTTCTCCAAACCTTTGCCTGCCCTTCTTGGCTGGCTTTTAGTTGCAATTCCTTCTCCCGTATCAATGCAGCCATTTCTTTCCTGCAAAGAAATCATGAAGATGATAAATTTTCATGTTACATGTTCTTATAGGTCTCCATGTAGCAGATTAGCACCTATCAGTCTCTCTGCGAGTAACTCTCATTTCAGATAATTGGCAAAGATTTGTCTTTCAAGGTGTCTTGCTACTGATTTGGATGCTTTTTGAATTGAGTTCTCAGATAAGAAGTGATCATCCTACTGGGTACTGTTTGGAGAGGAGTCCCAGTGTCTGCTTTAGCAAGATTAAAGCTTCATAAATTCTGTAACCTTTTGTTTTTGACCCAGCTACTGTATTTATGGTACATAACAGTACTGTGAGACTCTATTTTTGTTTTGATCCAAAGAGATAAGAACTGTCCTCAAATCATATTTCAAAAATAATAGAATATTACAATTGATTAAAAACCCCTTGAAGCTGGTGTATGGTCTGTGAATATGCATGTACCTCTTTGTCATTGAGTATGTTATGAAGTTTAAATAAACGCTATGGCTTCTTATTAGTCAGCCTTTGCTTCCTCAGATTAATACCATAGATTATATATATATATATATATATATATATTTAAAATTGACAGGACATTTATTTCTCTTTCCAGTGGCAGAAATCCATTAGAAGTAAACAAATTCTTTACTCTTATCAGGGCGCTTTGTGTTGTCTGCATTTAGAGATAAAGCTCCTCTATTTCATCACGGCGCACGCGTGCATTGCTGGCAGTGTTAAAGGGAGATCGTGCTGCATAATGAAGTTGCAGTCGGCTGCAGTGGCTGGAAATTCATCTGAAACACATGTTGCATGATAGGTTATGGTTCACGTTTTCCTTTATACTATTCCTTCACGCATTTGTAAAATAGCCGCAGTTTTATGAGAGTTTGAGCTTTTATGACTTTGTGACAAATACAGTGGAGGTCAGAGGGGTTGTGTTCAGCAGTGAGTCACGTAGTGACTGTGCTGCTAATTAGTGAACACTCTGCCGCTTAAGTCGCGGCTGCTGCAGCCCCTTGAAACTGCTGTAGTTATATTTGGGGATAAACCCATTAGACTTCCAACGCTCAGAGATTTTCCCCGTAGTCCTGCAGTCAATTTGCTTTTCTTATTTCACCAAGTGAATGTGATCTTCTTTTCAAATCCACTGAGAGATGCTACCCTCTGTTAAATTGCTTCCCTTGGTCTGTCTGTTGTTCAGATGCCTTACCATGCAATACAGGCTAAAATAAAATGACTTTCAAGATAAAATATTTATGCACAGGCAGGGCACAGTGGTCAGCGGAGAGCAGAAGAAAGAAATGACATTTGTAGAGTGGAAGAGAACCAGTGCACAGCGAGGACTTTCTGGCATCCACAAGACCTGAAAATTTATCCAGAGGTCTCACAAGTGGGATTGATTTGCACAGCAGTTGTACATTTTTTTCTGCTTAGCTTCTGACATCATCTAGTGTCATTTGTTCACCAGATCGTTTATCAGTCGATCTTGTCATTTTGCATTAGGAAAACTCTGGAACAGTTCTTCATGCAATGCTCAAAAGAAAGAAAAGCCCAAACCAAAACAAACTGGCAAGTAAGCTCTGACTGTACAGGAGTAATCCTGGTGCACAGGAGTGTCAAGTTGCGGTGCGTGCTCTAAGGTGGGCATGTCCAGTGGGTGGGAAATGGTGAAGCATGGAGTGGTCTATCTTCTCTAAGGGAACAGGGCTAAGAGGTATCAGCTAGAATAAGAAAGAGGTTAGGAGGAAGGGTTTGAGACCTCAGAAACAGGAGGATATTCCGTCTTGGAGAAGGTGATACCTGGCTAAGGCAGGAAAGGCAGTTTATAGGGTGTTTGCAACCAAAGAGCTCAACAGCAATTCCAAGTCCATACAGGTTGCGGAGCAGTGAGACCATGATGTCTGTTGAAATCTCTGGTCCCCACCAGTAACAATTGTCCTCCCCCCTTACTGTCTTGGGCCAGAGAAAGGGTTTTGTGTTTTTTTGTTTTTTTTTTCTTTGCTGTTTTTGAACTTACGGATAACATGTTGATTACAGTTGACATGGATGAGTTATTTTTAACTCTTAATGAATTAGCTAATTTGGTAGTTATTAACAGTTAACAAATTTCATTCTGTAGTTGGAACACCCTCAGAAGCCCTTCAGGAAATAAATTCCTCAAAGAATATGAACTGCAGAATTACTGAAAGAAATAATTACTAAGCTAATTATTGGCTTTAGCCTGCGTTTGAAAAATTATTTCCAGACTATTATATAAAGACAGCGGTAGCTTGCAAAGGCCCACAGTAGAAAAATCTCCTAGGTGTAGTGTGGTCCCCTCTTGGGTCTGAAGCATGCTTTTGGTGCAGGCTGTAGCAGTATAATGCCACGAGCCAGCTATTTGGATGATGTACATTGGCACTGGCTCATTTCCACGTCTTTCCTTCCAGAGTGGTTTATTGTCAGCTGCCATGACTTTGCAGGTAACTAAACCCCAGAATTTCCAAACCATTTTGAGCTCTGTTATTTGGGACGCAAATACAGAAACAGCTAAAACACTGTCAGTTTGAGAGCTGCATCTCCAGGGTAAGGACAAAAATGAGACATTTATCTTAGGAGCAGAGCAAATCTTAGCGCCGTTAGGAAAACTGCATAGCACCCTCAAGGAGTTTCTGGCATGGTTTGCTCCCCATCGGTTGTCCTCCCATCTCTGCCTACTGCAGGAACTCCAGGAGACTGTCATCCTCCCTTCGTGCTGCCCCAAGGTCACAGTGCATCTCATGTCTACCATCCCTTCCCTGCTTGCCTCTTTACTTCCCTTCTCACTTGCCTCTTGCAGCTCACCAACACTTCTTGGACCATCCATCTCTCATGGTCCTTCTTTAATCTTCTTTACTTACTCATGAACTTAGCCAGTTTCTTCTTCTCAGGTATCTGATGCACTTTGTAGAATCGTTCCTCAGTTTCTCTCTTCTTTGGGAGTCCCTGGTTTTCTTAATTGTTATCAGTGCCCTCTACTCTGATAGTGTCTACAGCTTTCCCTTTGATTTCTATCCCCATTCTTTATTCCTTCGCTTTCATGCATACATTTCCCCCAAACCTCTTCTTTCCATTAGGTTTCTGACTGTGCATGAACCTTCTTGGATCTGCAGAGGCAGGAGGAAGATGGAGCTGTGACTGGCTTGCAGTACCTGGCACTATGGGGTACAGGATTTTCCAGTGAATTGAGCTTTTCCGTTTTTCTGCTTTGCATTGAGCTCTGTAATGTTGGACCCCTGAAGGCTTGGAGGATTACCTGAAGTTTTTGAATGAGTGACGGCAAAACAGACAAATGGGAAATTACGGTGTTTAGTAGGAGACCTTGCTTCACTTGATCTGCGAGAGTTAGGAAAAGTTCACATATAAGAAACTGCCTCTGTGTTCAGAAAATAGCCTCAAATGGGTTTACTCCAAATAACTAGGATCCATAAGTCAATTTTCAATCCATTTATCATAGGTGATGTACGGTATATGAAAGAAACAAAGCATCACAGTATTTGTCTCTTATTTTTAAGTGTATAATAAAAGATTTATAGCATTTGTGGTCAATAGGAGGAAACATCAAGGTCACTTGATTTGTCAGGGCACTAAAGACTATCAGCAAACTCACAGCATGGGCTCTGGCATAGCAGGGTCCAAGTGCTTACCCCTGTAATGGAGAAGAACAAATGTTAATGTGCCAGTATCTCAATTCCAAATTATAATTGTAGTTGCATGTATTGTAGCCTAACTGGCAGGTGAGAAATAAATGCTTTACAGCTATGCTACTTCATGCACGAAAATTTAAGAAACTGGTCTGGGAGAGTTATTGTGAGTTGTCAGGAGCCGGAGCACGTGGAAGACAAAGTGTGTGAGCGGGCTGGGGCAGACTGCAGCTCTGTTTGAAGAGACACACCATAATGGAAAATCACAGAATTCCCTCTTAGCTGGTTCAAACAAATATGATCTTGTTTTACACTCTGGCGCCTTCAATTGCCTAAGAGAACAGCATTTTTTAACATCTAATTTGAATCATCTGACCTACTGTTGCGCGGCTTTATGTAGTTTTGCTGAGCAAAAAATTAAGTAATCAGTAATGTTTCAAGCTGGTAGTGTGGTATTGCATACTTAAGTTTGGTATGATAATGTTCCTTTCTCCCAATATGTGATTTTCAACTGAATACTTGATAAAGCCTGTTGAGATATTAAATTGATGGAAAACTCCAATATCCAAAATTTTGCATCTCCAAGTATCGAGTAATCGAGTACATTTCTTCAGTCTCCTGTCGTGTGCTATAGGACAAGTGCCCTTGTGTTATTCGCCTGTAAAAGTCTGAAATATATGTACATGTTTCTCCAACACATACAGCAGTCTGATGGTGGTTGCTTGACCTTTAATGCAGTTTATGTTAGACAACAGAATTCTCCTCCTTTAGACTCAAAGCCTCATTCACGCCTGTCAAATTCTGCATCCCAGTGACATGAATGAATGGGGGACTGAATTCAGCTCCCTATGAAGAAACCCTGCAAGTCATGAATTGTCTGAATGCTTAATGAGTTATTTAATAACAAAGAGATAATTTGGCTGGCAGGGGATGTTTCTATCACTGATAAAGGGGAAACCACTCTCACAGCCCATGAAACAGCAAAAAAAAAAAAAAACAGTTAAAAGTTCGTGAGCAAAGTAAAATATTTTCTGTTTTCCACTGCGACTTTTTAAAAGAAGAAGCACTTGTTCATGCGTTTCTCTTCACTGAAAATGTTCCTTAAAAGTGTGAGCAGTTGTTAAAATGACATATCACAAGAATGAATTGGTTTTGAAGAAATGTGAGCCTAAAGAGGAGTATGGGAGTGGGGGAGAGAAAAGGGAGAAAGAAATTGTCCTAGTCAATACTTTTCTTGACAGCTTTTTTCACTTCCCATTCTAATTGTAGTCTGTGAAATGCAGTTATCCTGTGTCAATAGCTCTATGCAGAAGCTCTTTAAGGAAGTCTTCACCTCTCCAGGAGCATCATTAGGCTCATAGGATGAGCATTTACCTTTTGGGTCTGTATATAACTGTGAATATTTGGAACACTGAGACCAAAAGCTTCATATAGGTTCCTGGTGTTGCAGCAGAAATGCAGGAAATTACTTTGCTGGTATCTCCATGTAGTAATTTTACTGAAACTGATAAAAAAGATTTGCTGATTTTCCATCCTTTACAGGCGGTGTGGCAAAAAGACACAGCATCTCTCGCTGGAGTAATGATACAAAGACTCCAAAATCAGCATACTCCATTTCTAAGTCTAATCCTAGCATATAGGTTGAAAAAATAAAATAAGCAGCTCAGTTGCAGGTGAAATCATTGGAAAAGTGAGCTCCTAAAAAGGCTTTGGGAACCTCAATATGTTCATGATCGTTGGCATTTGTTTCTCATACATTTAGGCGAAAGCAGTCTGCTTGCATGGTCCCCATGCTAAACCAACAGGTTCAGAGTAAGAAGCGCAGGATGTGCCTTGTCTGATTTGTTCACGAAGAGCTTGTTCATGCTTGTAAAGAAACTGCAGTTACACGGACCTGGCAATCCTCAGGGTTACCATCTTCAGCTGCTGAGGTTTGCCTTGTCGCTTCATTGGGAAGTGCTGGTAACTCCTCTCCCAGGCTGGCCCACCACCTCGGCACCGGCTGGGGTCTGCACCCAGCGTCTGTCCCGCGACGCTCCCCACGAGGTGTCTGGGTGCAGTGCACACGGACCAGTTCTTGCACCTATTATTTTGGTGGCCAATTTTTCCCGTGTAGACAATGCCTACAGGGTCTCTGAAAGTGCTCAGGCTTGCCAATGTGTTAAAGCACGTCGTATTTCAAATGTAAAAGTAGCGGCTGGCAGGGCTATGCTTCACTTAGGCGTGTGCCCGGCGTTTTCAGTGCAAGAACATCTCTCTCACCAATGTACGGTATGAGCCATTAAAAATATCTCCCCAAAACTGTGACGTTACATGTTTAATAAGTTTCTAATATTCTGTATAAGGTTTTCTTCTGGTCTGTGTCACCGCTGATGAGAAAAATGTCCTGCAGTTCATTGTTATATTACTGCTGTCAGGCTGATTTTCCAGGGAGAAGGGCTACTTTTGCTGACCTTCTTTTCACAGGGATTTCAGCAGAGAGCATGGCAATTCTGAATTGAAACGATATAACCTAGGTGTGTAGCCCACTATAGCGTTGCAGAATTTCTCCCCATGGGGTTGAACTGAGTGCCAACAATATATTTAAGCTTGGTCTTCAAATGAATTTTGGCCCAGGCGGTATCCCAGTGTTTCTGGGAAGAGGAGGAGGACATGAAAGACACTAATTGTAGCCTGGCTGGTCGGATGCGAGTGCCCAAGAGAGTGTGCATTCATTGTGCATGGCTTTCTGGTTTATGAAGTAGGACAAGCAGGACAGCAGAGCTGGATTTGTCACATAATTGTGGTATTATTTTGGTCCAGGTACTGGGTCTGTGTGAATGGGGGCTGATTCATTCTGGCAAAGATTTGCAGCTGGTCCTTTTAATGAATTAGAAAATGCAAAGCAAAAGCCACTCTCAACTTCTGAGCAGTTCCTTTGTTCATTCTGTCGTGGTGTAAAGCAGCAGGTTTTTCTTGTGTATTTTATGCAAAACTCTAGATCACACGTATTTAGGCTGCTCTGCAGTCACCTGTTAAAGAGCAGTATCTGATTAGCCCACATTGCCTTGAAAGGTTTATTTATATTAACAAAGCTCCTAGCAAATACAGTCTGACATTTACTTTGTAACCACGATAATTTCCAGTGATTTAACATTGTGATTTTATCTTCCTATTGTTTTGTTCAATACCCCCTTCATCAAGAGCCTGTGAATTCTGCCAGAAGCCCTCCCTGCAGTCACCAGGACCAGAATTACATGTTACGGAGAAAGGCTCTCTTTATGGCAGCTGGTGATCAGCGATGCCCTGAAATGTGACTGATGACTGATGGAGAACTGGAAATTATATATGAGTGGGCTGGAAATTACCTATCCCTTAAAAAAACAAACCAAAAGAGCAGCTACACTGCAATGACCTGAGGTGGCAGCAATTTCATGTAGTGTGTGAAGCAACTTTTCCTGTTACATACCCTGAATTTACTGACATTTCGTTTTACCAAAAGGTCCTCTGTTTTGTACCAAGGTACAGGATTAAAAGGAGACATGTCTTTGTTCAGGAAAGGGGTAATGAGTTCACTAATTATCTTGATCCTGAGCCTCTGGGAAGAGGTCAGCTCCTTTCCTGTTCATCATTTCTGCTCACTCTTGCTACAACATGTTCAGTAATGACACCGAGAGTGAGGGGCTTGCAAGACTTCAGCCCATTACTGTGCATCTGCCCTTGCTCCTGCTTGCTTGTGAATCCTATTCACTTTAGGAGATATTTCTTCTTGGTGGGACCCATCGAAGGTCCCTACCTGAGTGTTTTCAGTGGAGTAGTCCGCTGCAGTAATGGTTCTGCTTTCATTTACAATGAGGTAACTCATAGAAACTGCTGGCATTGCAGGAAGCTGAGGATGAGGTTGAAGGATACTGAATGTGAAGTGCCCTGTAGTCATCAGGCAGCTCCTGGTGTGGAGCAGGGATGGATGGTCATGGTGGAGACCACCAGCACCGTGCCTGCAGCTGGGCTGGCTGTGCAGGAGCTGCTCTGCCGAGCTTTGGCTGTGCTCCTGCAGCCACCGTGCCCGAGCTGGCCATGCTCAGCTCCCTTTCCCCGGGAAGGAAACACGTGCCTTTCCAGCACAGTTCATCTGAGCAAGAGGAGATGCCTGCTTGAGGATGAAGTCAATCACTCTCTGGGGCTCAATGTCACCATCAGCTGGATTTCTCCTGACCATAAAGAGACTTTATCCCATAGGACTTCCTAATCACTGAGGAGGAATGGATATTTTAGGGATGCAGTTCTCCTCCTGCAGTGAAAATCTCATATAGGTCATCTGAATTTTGCACATTTAAGGGGGCCTCAGGTAACCAGCTGGATGTGGCTGCCTATCCACTGGTTTACGCCAGGTGTGATGGGTGCCACCATTATGTATACAGCACTATGTACAGATACAGCAGTTATTTAGGAACATGCAATGTCTGACGCATAGCAGCACCCGACACCTGCAGGAACAGAAGCGACCTGGCTGAAGATGCTGAGTTCCTGTACGTCCCAGCAAGAGGGACATACAGCTATGCCAATTATTCCTGCGCCCCTCTGCATCATGCTTTTAGGTGAGAAAGCGGCAAATCTGACCAGCACCGTGACAGCACAGGGATGTGTGAGAAGTCACCAGGACCAGGTACTTTGGTCTCACCTGAGACTTCTGAGCAGTTCTCTAAAACAGCTGCTGCTAAGGTGAGGGAGCTGTAATATGGCTGGCACTGAGGAGCGTGTTATGATTTATGGCAGGGCAGTGAGAGGAAAAACAGAACAGCCGCTAAAGACAAAGACGAGCCCTAGGGTAAAAGTGAGACAGAATGGATACTTGGGAAAGTCAGTCTGATGAGCTAAAAAAAATTAGAATTGTCCCTTCTGAATTTAGATCTCTGGTCATTTAAATTGGGTAATCTTTTGCTTGAGCTTTTAATCATGCTGATGCTACATGAGTTGTTATCTATTATTAAACCTCCTAGAGCTTTTAAGCAGCAGGCCGAGAGAAAGCTTGGCAAAGTCACAAACAGGTCCCTGAGAAGCATTGCTGGACAAATACCAGGAAAACCAGCTGCGCTATGGTGAAAGCTGCATTGCACCCATGTAATAAATACCTTGCAATATTTACAAATGAGAGAGAACCTCTAAAAAGCGTATGTCTCTGCTAAATGTCTCCCATTAGAAATGCAGGGATTCCCATTAGTCCCGAGAAAACCAATTCCATTTCAGTTGCAAAGTCAATATTGCAAACTGCTGAGTTGTAATGGCGTTAATTGTATTGCTCAAGAACTTTTAAACCACATTAGTCTCATTTAATTCAACTTAAAGGAACACAAAGAGAATTGAGTTCTCTAAACGTGGTTGGGTCTATTTTCCAAAATGCCCTTTTGAGTACAATTCATGTTACACAGTAGATGACAATAGCAGGAGGAAATTTCCCTTAAGTAGATGTAGGAAGCAGGCAAACCCAGACAAGCTTTCTGTTGATGTTCATCTAGACTGACAGGGTGACTTCTCTCTTGTGGATTTTAACAGAATACAGTAAAACTTCATTTGTAAGCTTCCTGGGCATTTACTGGGAGGTTTAACTGTCTGAGGTGTGCCAGTTCCCCCAACGTCAGGTGAATTTCTGCTGCCGTTTTCCCATATACTTTATATGGGCTGTTGTGGTTCTGCTGCAAAAGGACAATGAAACCACCAGTCAGATACTGAGGGAATATGTGTAACCACATATAACCCCTGCAGGGACCCCTTGGTAGAGATTCAGTCAAGAAGTAGTCAGGCCAGGGATGTGCAGTTTGCTCAGGACTATATTCAGATGTTGTCTTTGAAACATCTTTGCTGAGAGCTGGGAGAATGATTTGGAAATGTGTTACTTACAAACATCTGCTTTGCCCATAAGTATCCTTTTTTGGACAGTTTTTTTGTTTTGGTTTGGTTTGGGTTTTTTTTGTAGGAATAGCCATAAGTATTATGAAGGGACTGGAGCATCTTGCTTACAGGGAGAGGCTGCAAGAGCTGAGACTGCTCAGCCTGGAGGAGACCCAAGGAGGTCTTATCCATGTGGATAAATACTTGGTGGGAAGGAATGATAAAGGTGGAGCCAGGCTTCTCTCAGAGGTGCCCACTGACAGGATAAGAGGCGATGGGCACATATTAAAACCATGACATTCCATCTGAACACAAGAAAACACTTTTTTCCTGTGTCAAGCACTGGCAGAGATTGCCCAGAGTGGTTGTGGAGTCTCTATCCTTGGAGATACTCAAAACCCAACCAGACATGGTCCTGAGCAATCTGCTCCGGGTGACCCTGATGGAGCTGTGAGGGTGGACTAGATCACCTCCGGAGGTCCCTGCCAACCTCAGCCGTTCTGTGAAGGGCTGAACTGGTACATCTTGGTAAGCACATTGCTCTTTCCAGCTGAACTTGATGGTGTTACTAGAGGCTATTCTTTTGCTGAGA
This sequence comes from Scopus umbretta, assembly GCA_013400535.1. Taxonomy (NCBI): domain Eukaryota; kingdom Metazoa; phylum Chordata; class Aves; order Pelecaniformes; family Scopidae; genus Scopus; species Scopus umbretta. The sequence goes on along the minus strand of VZTL01049565.1, from coordinate 6,015 downwards.
CAATGAAGAACTGGTTCTCCATCTTAAAAAAATGCATTTGTTTTTATTTAAAGCTAAAAAAGACTTATAACTTGAAACCTAACAAGAAAATTCCCCAGACATGCAAAACGTATCAACAACTAATTTTATTTTTGTAACTTTTCAATTTCCTTTCCACCATATGGCTTAAATTGTGTGTGAATTAATATTATTCCTAAATGCAGTATAAATAGGAATAAGACCAATTACAGCAAAATATTCACCATCTTTTAAATCTCTAAGGTTATGGGAAAGGCTGTTCTCTTGCAAATTTAATACCTTAACAAAAATCACATGGTATGCAATGTTTGACTTTTGCCCCGTGGTACTTGTCGAGTTTGCAATATTTTGCCAACAAATTAACAAGGGGTATATTTCAGTGAATTTTTGTAGGCCGGAGGGAATCTGCCATTTGGCTTCAAAGCATTTGCAACATGCTACATGAGTAATTTGGATCTGGTAGGATTCAGTTCAGAGTTTCTGGTATCTCAGCTGGCACAGTCCTCTCTGGCTTCTATTTCGGGAAGCTGATAATTGCTTTAGGCTGGCTGCGGTGCTGCACTCTTGAGTCACAGGGGGGTCCTCTTCTAAAGTCAAATGTACAGTTTGGATATTGCTGTAGAGTGAATTACACCAGATTTTTAAGGCCTGTTTAGAAATGAATAACTACAGAATGGTCACTTGGCAATAATTCAATAACATACCTATTAAAACCTCGTGCGTGGCAGTCATCAGAGCCTGAGATCACTTCTATTTGCATCATATCCCAACTCCATCTCTCCCAGTACCCTCATTCCCACAGCGATTTAGTGAAGAAGAGACATAGACAAATTTAGAGTGATATTCCCACTAATCTGGCTTGCTGCTGGACATCTGCAGCTGAGGAGTTTCATAAGCAAAAACTCTACCTGCATTTTGAAGTTTAATTTTCCTTAATTGACCATCTTTCATAAACTCGCGTAGTCCGTAAGAGGGTGACACTTGCAATAGTTGCTGTGCTTATTTGCAGGGCATACTTAAGCACAGAATAAGAGGAGCCTGTTCACCAACGCTGGAAGCCATAGCCCTGCAAATATCCCCAGAAGCTGGGTCTAGGTGTCAAACCTGGGATCAGCAGAGCTTGTTAGTGTGATGAGCTAGGCTGGACTTGCTGCGGCAGTTAGGGTGAGACACTTCATGGTGTAGACAATGCTGGTGGTGCTGCTAGGAGAACATGGGCCTTGCTAAACGTGTGTCTGTCCCAGGCTCCTGCTGGTTGGCACCAGCTTCCTGAGAACCTGAATCAAAGTTTGGACTGAGTCCTTGAAAAGCTGCAGTGAGGAAACACTCAGCCAGTTCCTGCCCCACCTGGTGGAAAGGTCCCAAGGAGATACTCAGGGGAGACATTTGCTGATGAGAAATTGCAGTGAACCCTTTTCTCACCACTGTTAAAATGCAACCTCTTTTAAATCAAATTTATCTGAGATTAAATATGGTGAAAAAAGAGTTAATCGACAGCTTTTTGCTGCCAAAACTTCAGATCATTTTTCTTACAAATTTTCACCTAGATGACTGTACATCTCTTCACTAATCTCTCTTGGTATTTGCAGTGTCATTCAGTAAGACCATTCATTTCCTTTCTCATTGTTGGTATCCTCACTGTGTTACCCTGTTACATCTGCAACCCAAAAACGTCTTCCGAAGCTGAAGCCTCAGCTGCAAAGCTCTCCTGCAATAGCGCATCCCTGCGTTACCAGCGCAGCCCGCTTCAGGGTACCATCGCCTGGGCTCACTTATTCGCTCACTGGTTCGTCTCTGCCACTCTTAGTCCATTTGCTCTTTTCATTTGAGTATCACGTGTTTGAAGTTTGCTGTTTGTGTTATCTGAAGGTGTGCAGACCCTGATCTTCCCATAAATATGCCTGTGTGAGGGTGACAGCCCTGCTCAGCTGGTGGAGGCCTTCCCTGGCTCAGCATTGAACCTGTAAAACAAATCAGAGGATGCTGCCCAGGAGAAGGCAGGGGAAAAATGCACTTTTTTTTGCCTTTGGATGATGGAAAAGCCCCCTCTGCCAAGGAAAATAAGTTTTCTGTAGAACCTGAGACAGACTGGCAGCAACCACGGTCCTGCCTAACACCGTTCGAGGTCATGTTGTGGATCCAATCCCATGACTCTTGTTTAATTGTTAAAACAAAGCCTCTGAATCTAGGAGTTCCTTGTGGTGGGCTGTTATGTCCAGAGACCAGATTTTAATACACAGAGCTGATTTAATGAAATGAACTTGACTGAAGTTGTGAGGGACATCAACGAAGTCTTTCTAGAAAAGAAAACAGTTTTGCAATAAATTAGTGCCATCTGGTGCTATCTATGTCAGACGGACTCTGCATCTGTTGTAGCCGCAAGAGAGGAGACGTAAAAGAGAAGAATGAAAGGAAAAACAAATAATATATCCCTTCTGAATTGTACTAAAGCCTAGTCTCTGTGTGGCCCTTTTTTCTGTTTTCCAGCATAGTGAGAAATACACAGGGATGCTTGAAAATGTATCACCAATTTCCCATAAAGAAGCCTTTCTGTATTTTGTTGTTCTTTTAATCCCCCACCCCTTCATTCAGAACCTAGAGGTTCATGTACAATCTTTGAGGTAGTTTGGTTTTAAATGGGCTGCACTGAAAATATCCATGGCTGCGTTGATAAATTGTAGTTAATTCCTCGTGGAGAGTACGGGATTGAATAGAAGCTTTCATCTCTCCTCCCTCTCCAGCTCTGGTTCTTTGCAGCTGGAGTTTTCATTTGAAATCCCGTTCCCCTCCCAGCCATTTGGATCTTTTTTTTTCCTTTGAGTCTGGTTAAATGTACAGGGTTTAGTTAGTAAATGTTCAGCCACCTCAGTGCTGACCTGCAGCACAGCACAGAACTGTTGTAGGGGTGTGTAGGGAATACCTGCTAAAACCATTCCTGCAGCACGTTCTCTTGTGACAGTGAAATTGCGTTGGTCAGTTATACGAGAGCAAAACGAGACTGTCGATTAAAACTGATGCGCATACTTTAGGTTAGATTCTCACTGCTAATTATTCGATTTCCTTTATACTGCGTTGACATTTGGTATATAAATCCTCTAATTTATATCCCTGTACTCAGAGCGTACGTCTTCCAGCTGACAATAACGGGAGTTGTTAATCTCACCTTTACCTCCTTTCTCGTGATGCTTTGGATGCTTTGTGTGTAAATCCTGTGCCCGGTTGAGGTGGTTGCTGGCAGGTGTGTTCGTGGGCAGGAGCGGGATGAGCCTGGGGGGCTGGTTGTGCTTCGTCCTTCAGGGTCAGACGATGGAAATTGAAATGGGAGGCACCTATGTTTTTCAGAGGTGATGTCTGAAAGGTTTTCCTGTATTTCTCGGAACCGGCGCTTTCCACCTGCTAGTCTCGATTCCAGCGATTTAGTCACTGCTCTGGGTCTCCGTTACCTTGGGTTCTCCATGCTCGGCGGTGCCATTTCACCCCATCGTGTTGGCTGATCTCAGCAGCCTGCCCTTGGCTTGTTGTCTGCGTGGGGAAGCGAGGAAATGCATCAAGAGAAAATGCGACACGGCTCCTGGTTTATTTCCATGCCTCACATCTCACTTTGGCTGACAGACGCCTATCCTCTGTCATACGGATCGGGCAGCTTGCTGATGAGCCCCCACTCCTGCTGCTGATGGATTGGAAACTGCTGGTTATCTCCGGGTCCTTCAAACATAATCCCCATTCTGCCAGACAGAGAAAAGGGAGCTATGTTTTTGACAAAAATACCAATTTCTGAGTGTGATAGTTCTCCAGAAACCCTCTTCTGCCACGTCTCCAGCCTGCTGTCCAATTGACAAGGCGTGATGCTAAATCGCTCCCAGCCCTGGACCGTGCACTCTCCTCCCGTGTCGGGCCCTGTGCCACCTTGCTCCTGCTGCGAGCGGGCTGCAGGGTTTCACGGAAGGGGACAGGGCAACTGGTTGCTGGCTTGTCTGTGTGTCTTTCAAAGGCTTTATTTTGGCTTTAGTAGTATTTAATCCTAGAGAAGCCTGCCGCCATGCAGCATTTCGGGTATACATTTAATTGCACCAAAGTAACTAGTATTATTGGAACAAATGATTATAATAGTTACATTCCCCTTCTCTCTTTCATTTATATACAACAAGTGCTAATTATTTTCATAATTAATTTAAGCTGTGTAGCTCATTTTGTTTCTACATTGCACCTAAAGTGACTTTCCAGAACATTAGCAGAAGATCTGTGTCTTTCTCTAACCCCAAATCTTTACATCTAACGCACTCTTGGGCATAGCAGTGCAGTGGCAGTCACACACTAAGAAATCCTCATCTTCTTTATCCATTTTTATTTTCTCTTAGACACTGACATTTGCACTTGATTTTAAATACTGTGTAGAACACGTCATCTCTCATTATTCAGTAGACTCAAGAGCCTTTTTCTTGTTTGGGGAAATGGAAATACATCCACCTTGGAAATTGTGAACCAAATGTGTTTTTTAATGATTTTCCCCAAAGTCTTCAGAGTTTCAGAAAAAGTTTACGATAGGGAATATCTAGCAAGTACTTCCAGGACTATCCAGAGGATCATTTGCCATAGCTGTCTCTGTAGCACATTTAATACTGTGAAAGTTCAGTATAGTCCTTACTTAAAATTACATAAGGAGTGGAGCATGTGGATTTCAAGCATTCATTAGGGAGCAGAGCAGCATTAATGGTTTGATGGATAGCTTCACTATCAGCTCTTGAAGTAATTATGTTTTGTAAATGGAATGCATAAAGAACTCATCAGCCGTGCCAGGCTATGGTAGTGTGCGAAGCCAAGTGCACGCCGTCGAGCCACTGAATGGCAAAGCTATGGTTTTTCACTGCGAATCCTAACGGCACAGCTTGTGCCCTGAAGTGAAGGTGCTAACGCCAAGGCTAGACGTGGGATGGGCTTTGTGGATCTGCTCTCGCAGGACCTGTGAGCTTGTATTTCAGAGCCGCACTTTTCCAGTGAAAGCGGAAATTTGTAGTACAGCTGGATTTCTGTTGAGCCCAGCCATTTCACATCAAAGGTGGCTTTCTAAACGTCGGCTTGCAGTGGAGGCAGGCTCTCAAGGCTGCTCCTGAGGAACCGTGGTGCGTGCAAAACATACCACTGCTTCCACAAAAAAATCTTACAGCGTTGCAAAACCTTGTATTCCTAAACTGCCATTGCAGACGTGAGTGGGGGGAATTTGACAATAGTTTTCCCTCTGCTTTTCCTCTCACCTGGAAAATATAAATAAATAACATAAATTCAGCTCAGCCATATCACCTGAAAGAAGAGAGATGAAGAGTTTGGCTATTATAGTTCTGATTGCAGGCCAGGAAGATGCTAAATTTGCACAGCACGGTTGTGGAAGCACGTTATCCATCTTCTCACTGAATCACTAGGACGATAGCACAAACCCATTCCTTAATTAGTGTTTAAGCATTGCTTTGTCTATTTATTTGTTTTTATCTTGCTATTCTAGCAGATAAGTGTTTCCAGGAAGAACAGGCTCGTGACACTGCATTTAGAGAAGTCCCAGATCTCTGTTCAGTGGAGAAGCCCAGCAGCAGCCGGATGGGATGGTGCTGGTAGGTGCCATGCCCTGGTCACAGAGGTCCCACACCTCTGGAGCTGTGGGACACAGGTACCGCTGGCGTAGCTCCTTTGCCATGGACTGCCTGCAGGCAGCAGATGTGGATTCAGAGAGAGGGCAGTCGGGAATCAGGCATATCCATCCACTTCTAGAAAATTTTAGTAAAAGGTCTGAATTGGGTTTTGTTTCCCACAAGCGCGAAGTGTGGGGGACGAGTTGCTCCTGGCTGCCAAGCTGGAGGTCTTGCTGGGGATCCCCTGGGAAGCTCCCAGCCTCTGCCCGTGCCTCACCACCTCCTGCCAGCCTCGGGCTTTCTTTGGGGATGGGAGGTGTGGTGCTGGGGAGGGCGCTGGCTGTGGGCCACGGCACTGTCACAGGTGTTTTCTGAA